>SJYA01001976.1:921558-1041720 GCA_006410615.1 Neotragus moschatus
CTAAAACTCCAATACTTTGGCCACCTCATGGAAAGAGTTGACTCATTGGAAAAGACTCTGATGCTGGGAGGGATTGGGGGCAGGAGGAGAAGGGGACGACAGAGGATGAGATGGCTGGAGGGCATCACCGACTTGATGGACATGAGTTTGGGTGAACTCTGGGAGTTGGTGATAGACAGGGAGACCTGGCGTGCTGCACAGGGTCGCAAAGAGTCAGACACAACTGAGCGACTGAACTGAACTACTTGTTGATTTCACCAGTCTTCTCCTCCTGACTTTTGGACTCCATATTCAGTTATTTTTATTTGTTTGTCTATGTTATTGCAAATACTTTACTGTCTCTTTTACTTCAAGTTTATACAATCTTGGTCTTCCCTGGTGGCTCAGACAGTAAAGAATCTACTTGCAATGTGGGAGACCCTGGTTCAATCCCTGAGTTGGGAAGATCCCCCTGCAAGGGGAATGGCTAGCCACTTCAGCATTCTAGTCTGGAGAATTCCGTGGATTGTGGAGCCTGGCAGGGTTACAGTCTATAGGGTCACAGGTTAGTTGTACATGACTGAGCAACTAACACTTTCAGTTTATTGTCTTTATACAGTCTTGGATATACATTAGTGTAAAACTCACAAACTTTGTTCTTCCATATTGGCTTAGCTCTATTCTTGTTCGTTTATACTTAGAATCAGCTTATCAGTTTCTGCAACACACACACACACAGGCACACAACTGTAGGGATTCAGTTGAATCTGTAGATAATTTCAAGACTTTATACTACTACACCTTTTAGGGCTTTATATAATTTTTGTATTAAAAAATCTTATTTTTGTTACCTGAAATAACTTTATTTGGGGAATGACTATGAAATATTTTCCAATGTCTTTTCAGAGTTTCCCTGGGGGTGGCTCAGATGGTAACAACTCCTATGATGATTACAAATTTTTGTACTTTGTTTCTTATATATAACTCCATATTTATGCATTTTCAAATACTGAATTTTTATAATCTTACTGGAATTGACCGCAGGTGGATATGGTGTTATTACTTGACTAATAACATTCTGGATTTGTTTTGCTAGTATTTCATTAACATTTTTAAATGAGTTCTATCTTAAGTGTAAGGTAAGGGAGTTAAAGAAGGCGAGGGTCAGAAAAAGAACGAGACCGGCACTTTACAGAAACAGATCACCTTTAATGAGGCGAGAAGGGGCAGCAGTCAGATTAGCGAACTGCTGCGCTTATGCAAGAAAAGAGTAAGTATATATAGGCATGTATGTGGAAAGTTACTGTCTTAAGGGGGCCTGCTTTTCTCTAAGGTTGTTCGGAGTAGTTATCTCTTACACAGCTGGGGCAAGGAATTTTGGAGATAGACCAGAGGCTGGACCAGCTGGGAGCTGGGTGTAATCAACCTTAATGTCCATTTTTTTCTTCCGGTGAGAGAGTCTTTGTTTTGCATAGAACGGTGGGGAGGACCTGGAGGTTTTAACTCCAGGCTATTTTGAGCCATGTAACTTTCCTTCATTAAGTTTCTCTTTCAGTTTTTGCTAAATGTTTTTGTTATCTTCTACAAACAAATTAATGTCACTTTCTTCATTTTCTATGCCCTGGAACTATTTCTAAGAGATAATTATTTGTTTCTGGTAAATTTGAAAGAAACTATAATACCAAATGAATCTTCAACTCTTTATAGGGAATCTGAAACATTGGCTATTAAGTGTCTTTTGTGATACTTGTTTTTCTAAATCATAGAATGTTTAAATTGTTTTTATTAGTTTTTATTAATTTATATTTTCCTGGAACATTATATATTTCAGTAAGCTTTTCAAAAGCATTTGCTTAGACATTCATTCTTATGGTCTTAAATGAACAATTTCTTCTTGCTCATATTTAGCTTATATTATGTACTTTCATTTTTTTCTTCATTATATTTAAGAGCTTCTCAACTATATCAGGCTTTTCTATTGTTTTTAATGAGATGATTATTTTTAAACTTATTTAATAAATTTTTAAAAAATATATTGCATTCTGCTATAATCTTCATGCATTTTTCCCTGTATTAATCTTTTATTTATAATGTTTAAAACTTAATCTCGATGTAATTTATTGTTGCTGAATAATAGAAACTTTAAGCAGTTCAAAATTTCAGCTTTCACATCATTGATTCAATTTTTACAGTATGGATTCTTTACTGCTTTCAAAGCAGTTTTAAAATTAGTTATTGTGTCTTTTGCTTCCTTTCATTTTCTCCTTATCTCATGCAGCTCCTTTGCCCTTTTGTCTGGCTCCCAGTTCATTCCGTTTTATATCTCAGTCTATTGTCTTATCCTCTCATCTTTCATCTCTTGTTTCATGGTTTTCATTTCTTTTTCTGGCAAGACAAAGCAGAAACTTTCTAAAATCTCCTTCTTTATTCTGCAGCATTTATTTTTAAACTAAGTTTTTTTTTCCCTCTGATTTTTGAGGTCCTGTGCTCCTCTCATCTTATTATGCATAATCTTGTTTTACAATATCTTTATGATTTTTTCAAATTTTTTCCAACCAACCTTAAATGATGAGATATTATCAGTTATCAACATTACCCCTGAATTGAGCAGGTATACTAAATTTTTTTTATCAC
Source organism: Neotragus moschatus (assembly GCA_006410615.1). NCBI lineage: Eukaryota > Metazoa > Chordata > Mammalia > Artiodactyla > Bovidae > Neotragus > Neotragus moschatus. Next base: position 924,172 of record SJYA01001976.1, read on the forward strand.
TGTGGTGTCATTGCCCACTGTATTGTTAACAAATCAGGCAGAGAAAAACCAAGTTATGTTAGTTGGGGGAAAAACAGCTGCTAAAGCTGATTAATTTTGGAGGTGCACTAGACATGCCTATGGAATTGTTTTCTAAAGCTCCTTTTCCTTACTAGAGAAAAAGATACAAAGGAAAATGCTCCCCGAATTTACCATGGGTCAGCCTTGACTCTACCTCTGTGTTCCATCGGTTAGCTTCAGTTCAGTTCAGTCGCTCAATTGTGTCTGACTCTTTGCGACCCCACGGGCTGCAGCACTCCAGGTCTCCCAGTCCATTATCAGCTCCTGGAGTTTACTCAAACTCATGTCCATTCAGTCGGTGATGCCATCTAACCCTCTCATCCTCGGTCGTCCCCTTCTCCTCCCGCCTTCAATCTTTCGAAGCTACAGGGTGTTTTCCAATGAGTCGGTTCTTCGCATCAGGTGGCCACAGTAATGGAGTTTCAGCTTTAGCATCAGTCCATTCCAATGAATATTCAGGACTGATTTTCTTTAGGATAGACTGGCTGGATCTCCTTGCTGTCCAAGAGACTCTCAAGAGTCTTGTCCAATACCACAGTTTAAAAGTACCAATTCTTCAGTGCTCAGCTTTCTTTATAGTCCAACTCTCACATCCATATATGACTACTGGAAAAACAATAGCTTTGACTAGATGGACCTTTGTTGGAAAAATAATGTCTCTGCTTTTTAATATGCTGTCTAGTTTGGTCATAACTTTCCTTCCAAGGAGTAAGTGTCTTTTAATTTCATGGCTGCAGTCATTTTGGAGTGATTCTGCAGTGATTTTGGAGCCTCCCTCAAATAAAGTCTGTTACTGTTTCCACTGTTTCCCCATCTATTTGCCATGACGTGATGAGACCAGACGCCGTGATCTTAGTTTTCTGAATGTTGAGCTTTAAGCCAACTTTTTCATTCTCCTCTTTCACTTTCAACAAGAGGCTCTTTGGTTCTTCTTCACTCTCTGCCATAAGGGTGGTGTCATCTGTATATCTGAGGTTATTGATATTTCTCCCGGCAATCTTGATTCCAGCATGTGCTTCCTCCAGCCCAGCGTTTCTCATGATGTACTCTGCATAGAAGTTAAATAAGCAGGGTGACAATATACAGCCTTGACACACTCCTTTTCCTATTTGGAATCAGTCTGTTGTTCCATGTCTAGTTCTAACTGTTGCTTTCTGACCTGCATACAGATTTTTCATGAGGCAGGTCAGGTGGTCTGATATTCCCAGCTTCTTCAGAATTTTCCACAGTTTCTTGTGATCCACACAGTCAAAGGCTTTGGCATAGTCAATAAAGCAGAAGTAGATGTTTTGTAGATGTTTTTCTGGAACTTTCTTGCTTTTTTGATGATCCAGTGGATTTTGGCAATTTGATCTCTGGTTCCTCTGCCTTTTCTAAAACTAGCTTGAACATCTGAAATTTCATGGTTCACGTATTCTTTGAAGCCTGGCTTGGAGAATTTTGAGCATTACTTTGGTAACGTGTGAGATGAGTACAATTGTGCATTAGTTTGAGCATTCTTTGGCATTGCCTTTCTTAGGGATTGGAATGAAAACTGACATTTTCCAGTCTTGTGGCCTCTGCTGGGTTTTCCAAATTTGCTGGCATATTGAGTGCAGCACTTTCACAGCATCACCTTGTAGGATTATCTCCACTAGATTCGTTCATGGTGATGCTTTGTAAGGCCTGTTTGACTTCACTTCACTTCATTCCAGAATGTCTGCCTCTTGGTAAGTGATCACACCATCGTAATTATCTGGGTCGTGAAAATATTTTTTATATAGTTCTTCTGTGTATTCTTGCCACCTCTTCTTACTATCTTCTGCTTCTGTTAGGTCCATACCATTTCTGTCCATTATCGAGTCCATCTTTGTATGAAATGTTCCCTTCATATCTCTAATTTTTTGAAGAGATCTCTAGACTTTCCTATTCTATTGTTTTCCTCTATTTCTTTGCATTGCTCCCTGAGGAAGGCTTTCTTATCTCTCCTTGCTATTCTTTGGAACTCTGCATTCAAATGGGTATATCTTTCCTATTCTCCTTTGTTTTTCACCTCTCTTCTTTTCACAGCTATTTGTAAGCCCTCTTCAGGCAGTCATTTTGCTTTTTTGCATTTCTTTTTCTTGGGGATGGTCTTGATCCCTGTCTCCTATACAATATCATAAACCTCCATCCCTAGTTCATCAGGCACTCTGTCTATCAGATCTAGTCCCTTCAATCTATTTCTCACTTCCACTGTATAGTCATAAGGGATTTGATTTACATCACAGCTGAATGGTCTAGTGGTTTTCCCTACTTTCTTCAGTTTAAGTGAATTTGGCAATAAGGTGTTCATGATCTGAACCACAGTCAGCTCCCAGTCTTGTTTTTTCTGACTGTATGGAACTTCTTCATCTTTGGCTGCAAAGAATATAATCAATCTGATTTCAGTGTTGATCATCTGATGTCCATCTGTAGAGTCTTCTCTTGTGTTGTTGGAGGAGGGTGCTTGTTATTAAAGTGCATTCTCTTGATAAAACTCTGTTAGCTTTTGCCCTGCTTCATTCTGTACTCCAAGGCCAAATTTGCCTGTTACCCCAGATGTTTATTGATTTTCTACTTTTGCATTCCAGTCCCCTATAATGAAAAGGACAACTTTTGGGGGGTATTAGTTCTAAAAGGTCTTGTAGGTCTTCATAGAACTGTTCAACTTTCAGCTTCTTCAGCATTACTGGTCTGGGCATATACTTGGTTTGCCTTGGAAACAAACAGAGATCATTCTGTCGTTTTTGAGATTGCATCGAAGTACTGCATTTCAGACTCTTTTGTTGACTATGATGGCTCTTCCATTTCTTCTAAGGGATTCCTGCCCACAGTAGTAGATATAATGGTCATCTGAGTTAAATTCACCCATTCTAGTCCATTTTAGTTCTCTGATTCCTAGAATGTTGATGTTCACTCTTGCCATCTCTTGTTTGACCACTTCCGGTTTGCCTTGATTCATGGACCTAACATTCCAGGTTCCTATGTAATATTGCTCTTCACAGCATGGAATCTTGTTTCCATCACCAGTCATATCCACAACTGGGTGTTGTTTTTGCTTTGGCTCTGCCTCTTCCTTCTTTCTGCAGTTATTTCTCCACTGATTTCCAGTAGCTACTAGGCACCTACTGACCTGTGAAGTTCATCTTTCAGTGCCCTATATTTTTGCCTTTCATATTGTTCATGGGGTTCTCAAGGCAAGAATACTGAAATGATTTGCCATTCCTTTCTCTAGTGAACCACATTTTGTGGTTCACTCTCCACCATGACCTGTCCATCTTGGCTGGCCCTACACAGCATGGCTCATAGTATCATTGAGTTAGACAAGAGTGTGGTCCATGTGATTAGCCTGGTTAGTTTTCTGGGATTGTGGTTTACTGTCTGTCTGCCCGTTGATGGAGCAGGATAAGAAGCTTATGGAAACTTCCTGATGGGAGAGACTGACTGAAGGGGAAACTGGGTCTTGTTCTGATGGGCGGGATCCTGCTCAGTAAATCTTTAATTCAATTTTCTGTTGATGGGTGGAGCTGTGTTCCCTCCCTGCGACTTACCTGGGGCCAAACTCTTTCTGAGGTAATGAAGATAATGATGACCTCCTTCAAAAGATCCCATGAATGTACTGCTACACTCAGTGCCCCCAACCCTGCAGCAGGCCACCACCGAGCCAGGCCTCTGCTGGAGACTCCTGGACACTCACAGGCAAGTCTGGGTCAGACTTCTGCGGCATCACTGTTCCTTTCTCCTGGGTCCTGGTGCACAAGCTTCTGTTTGTGCCCTCCAAGAGTCTATTTCCCAGCCTGTGTAAGTTCTGGCAGCTCTATGGTGGGGTTCATGGCTACCTTCTCCAAGGGGGCTTATGCCATACCCACGTTTGCTGCACCCAGAGCCCCTGTCCCTGTCGCAGTCCACTGCTGACCTCTGCCTCCACAGGAGATGCTCAAACACAGTTCTGTCTCAGTCTCGGTGGGGTCCCTGGGTCCTGGTGCACACAAGGTTTGTTTGAGTCCTCTTAGTGTCTCTGGCAGGAATAGGGTTGATTCTAAACTCTAATTCGCCCCTCCTACCTCATTGTGGGGGTTTCGCCTTTGCCTTTGGACATGGGGTATCTCCTCACAGCTGTTCCAGCATCTAACATCTTACTGGGATTTCTCTGACCTTGGACATAGGGTATCGCCTCAGGGCCAGTCCAGCGAAGTGCAGCTGCCACTCCTGACCTCGGACGTGGCTTCTGCAGGATCCAAATACTTGTCCCTTGTCTTTTTGCTCTACTCATTGCAATCTGTTTGTTTGTTTGTTTGTAGAACTGTATGCAGAAAATACCCAACTGAAATTCCTCTGTGTGATTTGTAAATGGTACTTTTCATTAACGTCTGGTCCTGAAGCATCGTGCTCCCAATTTTGTACCATTTTAATGATTTTAGAAGGAGTTTGACACAAGAAAGTTATCCACCTGGACTCATCACTAATCTTCAGCTTGTGTATAAAAATGATGCTTATATAATCACTTATTTTTCATTGAAAGCATATATCGAGGAATGACTGTGATGGAAATTATAATCCCTCCAAAACATTAAATTATCAGGTGATAGAGAAACTGTATATATTTGAGTTGTTGTATGTTGTCCCAAACTTCTGACTTTACAGATGTTAGCTGCTTACACTCCAAAACTGTGAAAAATAGGAGCTCCCTGTTACCATCTATCAGCTAAATCTTTGTTAAAACAAAGCACATGCATTGTCTGGGCAAGGCTTTCTCCTTTGCAGACCTCTTGTACAGATGTTCTAGAGTCCATTGGGATGAACTGATTGGGCCTGGGGTATTCCTTATACATGCAGAGTAAAGCAGAATCTCCACATGACAGTTGTGTATGGAGTGTATGTAAAAATCAGTGATATGTCAAGAAGGAACTAGATAGATGTGCAAATGGCACTTGAAAGTTTTAATTTATATACCTGCTTTCTACTCTGCAACCAGTTGTCTCACCAGGAATATTACATCTTCAGCAGAAATTTGTAAATGAATAAAAATGGGACAGACACAAGCATACAGAAAATGAAAAACTAGCTCAAGGATTTTGATATGTCAGCCTGTCTCTATTCTCTTCTGATGTCTGCTCTTTATTCAGAGTATTGTGGGTAGGGATTCATGTTAACATTTATGTAGAATTCAGTCGGCTTCGATCAGAGCCCCAGCAGCGAATGAATGCATTGACTTCCCTTTTTAGATTTTAGAAACTGAAATATATCTTAAGAATTAATTGTCAAAATGATGCTGTGATGTTAAAACTGCAAATCACAAATACAAATGAAAGTGTAAGATTTATATTGCACTCTTTACATTTCCAGTTAGGTTCTACATTTTTTTAAACAGCCTAGTCTTAACACTAATCTGCAAAAGTATATACGGCATATTCTTTGACATATAAGTGAATAAGCTTTTGCATTCTATTTCCCATCTTCAGTCCTTGAAGTTCCAGGCTTAATATTGCAGGACCAGAAGCTTTTTTTATTCGGCAATATGAATTGTGCAAATGTCTATCTATATACAGGGCACAATCCATTTTAAATATCCACAAATTTCCCTAAAGTCCCAAGTGGTTTCCTTGGCAACAGGGCTGCTGAAATGTAAAGGGCTAAGGTAGTTAGGATGTTGCCTATCGTTCTTCCTCTCTAGGTTATTTTAAATAGCTGCAATTTTCTTTGCACATCTAAAAAAAAATCCACAGTGGTGGGAGATACAGAGGCGAATATGAGAGACATTAGAGGATAGTAGCACATCAGAGTCTAATTTGTGTGGACAAATTATTACTTTCACTGCTCCCTGATTTGCAGAGCACCATTTTCATGTGCCAAATTGTAGTACAAAAGAAGAGCAAACCATAAATACATCAGAATAATTTTTAGATAGAATGAGATAAAATATCTGCAAATAGCTTTTGACAATAGAGGCAGTGATTAATAATGGCAAGATATCTTTACAAGTTCTTTTCAGTTCACAGGGGATAGCATGCATCTGATGAGGCCAGGCGTTGGTACAAAGAGCAGAAGGAAATTCAACAGCGGTGAGCAAGGAATATTCTCCACAACCTACAACCCTAGTGTATGCTCAGTTGCTCAGTCGTGTCTGTCTGACTCTTTGAGACCCCATGGACTGTAGCCCACTAGGTTTCTCTGTCTATAGGATTTTTCAGGCAAGAATACTGGAGTGGGTTGCCGTTTCCTTCTCCAGAGTCTCTTTCTGACCCAGAGATCACACCTGTATCTCCTGCATGGCAGGCATGTTCTTTACTGGAAACTTCAAGTGTTTATTATGTGAATTATTTTGTCAACTATTGGTAAATTATTGAAGGTATTATTTGCTTTTATTAATTTGCCTTTCATACTTCCTCACATGGTTGAGCATGATGTCCTAATTATTGATTTTTAGGTGTGTCCATGGAATACCCATTACAGGGATTCCCACAGCAAAGGGGCCTCTTCCACTGGAGGATCAAATTGCAAAGTCTTCTGTCATTTTCTTAGGATTTGCCTCCATTCCTTCTATCCGCGTGAGGACCCTAGCAATAAAGGCATATGTCTAACAGCAATTCCCTTGATATCACTGCTTCATGTAAATAATTTGTTACAAGGTGAGTGTGTGCTCAGTTGCTCAGTCATGTCCAGGTCTTTGCAACCCCATGTCTGCCAAGCTCCTCTGTCCATGGGATTGCCCATGCAAGAATACTGAAGTGGGTTGCCATGCCCTCCTCCAGAAAATCTCCCTGACCCAAGGATCCAACCCGTGTCTCCTGAGGCTCCTTCACTGCAAGTGAATTCTCTACCACTGAGCCACCAGGGAAGCCCTGGTGTTACAAGGTATAAGGCATTATTTATAAGCCCTATCCAACACTCCTATAAACCTAGTGACCAGACATCTTTAGTGACATCTGATCTCTAGTAACCAAATTGTTTGTACCAATAAAAACATTATTGATTGTTAGTTATCAGAACTTCTGTAACAACAAAATATTGACAATCCCATTTAACTGCGATGAACGTGTTTCCTTACCTGTCCATTTTATTGGAGAGTATCCTTCCAAATCATAAATTTGGAGAAAGAGCAATGCTAATTTTTATTTTTAAAATTCTCTTGTGTATATGACAGAAGAAAACAGTGTCATGATGCTTCCCAATAAGATTTTTACACAGACTTCTGAACCTATGGATCATCACTTAATTTTTTTTTATAATACACAATATATCACAATATTTTTAAATAACATATAATAAATTCATTCAAAACAAGCTGTGTTAGTCCTAACTAATCACATTATTCCTCAGATATTTTTATCCAGACCTCTCATACCTGCCACCTCGCCACCTTTCATCTTCCTTTACATCTTTTCTTTCTTTCTCTTTTCTTTCCTTCTTTCTCTTTTTTCATGTTTCCTTTCTTCTTTCTCCTTTTCTTTTTTCTCTGTCCTTCTTTCCTTCCTTCTCTCTTTTTTACCTCCTTCTTTCCTTCTTCTCTTCCTCCCTGTTTCTTTACCAATCAACACTTGGTAAATTCTTATGCAAGGGAAAACAGTTTATTAGTGTAAATTATCTTTTAACAAATAATTACAGTAATGTCATAGATAAAGACTATTGCATACTTTGAGACTTAGTCTTTTACAACAAATAATATATAATACAGTCTTAGTAAGCTGTGTAATATATAATAAAGTAAATATATAATTTATTAAATGTTGGCTGAAGAGTAAATGAAAGTATCAGGAAAGCGATTTGTGATAATTACTGACTGTAATTCTAAGTGGTAGGTGTTAGGAAACATATAATTTTAGACCTTATGATAAGTTCTAACATAGCTAGGTTGCAATATACTTATAAGACTGTAACAGAAAATAAAATAAGAAAAATTTCAAAGGATATTAGATTGTATCCTAAGGAGTTTTGAATTCTATCTTGTATGTTAAAGATTCTTAATATATTTATGCATAAATTCTTTTAAATTATATGAAAACTATGAAATCTCTGCCTCTGTCTCTCTCCATCAAACTTTTCTTTAAAATTAGGGAATTCATAGGTTCAAGTCTCCAAGCCCTTGCTACTCCAAATGAAATCCACTGGTATTACCTGGGGCTTGTTAAAAATGCAGATTCTCAGGTGCCAATTCCAGCTTAGTGGATTGGAATACTAAACAGATCTCAAATGATCCATAAACATTAAAATTTGCAAAAGACTATTCTAAACATTGTTAAAGCACTGTAGCAACCAATGATCAAAATATCACATAAACAGAATAATGAAAAGCAAAGAGTGGCCATATTTATCTGTCTTTGCATTTGAAATTCTACTCCTGGAATGCTTATTTTTCTAAAACAATAGGATACATCTTGAGGGCAATAATCCTACTCTTCTCCAGAAGAGAGGAAACTTCAGGATGATAAAAGAGAGGGAACAGAGTGTGCTGAATATAGTGAGAGTACTAAACTGGAGTCCCTGTTTATTTAACTATGTACCTTCTCCTGGGCGTCTTCTGGGACCTCAGTTATTTTTTGCCATCTGTTTGATGATGACAAAACCCCTGTTAAGGACAACAGTGAAAAATAATAATTCCAATAAAAAATACAAAAAAATGCGGAAAGATGGCAGAGGTGGTAATGTAGTTTTTTAAACCTCCCCCAATCCCAAGAACCCTTAGAAACAGGAAAGTAGATAGAAAAATCAAAACCTACAAAGCTCTAACAGAAAATGTAGATGGGAAAGTATCTCTTTAAACTCCCATATTAATACTAATGCAAGGCGTTAGACCATGAAGAGTGCCAGACCACACATTCACCAAGAGTTTCCCTGAGAGGTCCACTGGGCTAGTTACAGCAGAGGTTAAAGGAGGCAAGTTTCACAAGCCTCAGTGTAGGTGAGGACAAGGAAACTATAGGAAAGTGGAATAATTATGAAGTCATCTGGAGAACCCGAGAAATCAAAAATTAGGCGATGAAAACGTCTCAGGATAAAAATGCATTCGTTTCCTAGACTTCTGTGGTGGTCCAGTGGTTAAAAATTTGCCTGCCAATGCAGGGGATACAGGTTCAATCCCTCGTCCAGAAAGATCCCACATGCCGTCAAGCACCTAAGTCCATGCACCACAACTAATCAGCTTGCAGTCTAGAGCCCATGAACTGCAACTACTGAAGCCTGCTTGCCTTAGAGCCCATGCTCTGCAACAAGAGAAGCCACGGCAATGTGAACTCCAAACATCACAACCAGAGAGTAGCCCCCACTCACTACAACTAGAGAAAGCCCATGCACAGCAATGAAGACCCACTGCAACCAAAAGTAAATAAATAAATATTTTTAAAAATGCACTTTTTTTTTTTATCACTGTGTAACAAACTATCACAGACATAACACCTTAAGACAGTACACATTACTGAAGGGGAGTAGGGAAACAAGCATGACTTGAATAGCTTTGGGAAATGGTGCTTTGACTGGAAACTGTAAGATTAAAGACAGAAGAAACCACACTATGATTGGTGAAGTTGATTCTCATGTGGATAGAGGTTAACAATTCTGAAACTTCTGGATGCATATACTAGAACTGAAAAAGCAAATCAGGAGATAGTAGATGGTGAAAGGCAAGATTCTCACTGTTAGAGAAGGAGATACAGATAAGCAAGAAGGAGAGACCGAAATGAACTGTGTTATACTGAGTCTGAGTCAAAGATGTGAGTATGAACCTATGCTTAGATTAATGCCAATACAGCTATAACAATAAATATGCATATGTATACATGAGTGAAGATACGTACATATATTTTCTGGTTCTGTCCACTGAAAAGAACATAAAAACAAGGACTCTCCAATGAGCAAACCTAGTGTCCAGATCTTAGATTCTAATACCATTTGCCTATAAAAGGAATTGGAGTTCTTTGGAGAAATAGCTGTCTTGGAACGGGCCATGGAGTATATAAATAAACCAATGGCATCTTTTGGCGCCTTAAAATAAGGAAACCTGCAATAAAACACAGAAGCCTTGGAGTATGTCAGGGGGACACAGAAGACAATCTGAAACACTTTCCAATGTCTAAGATTGAGACATTTTAAGCAAATAATAATAATAATATGGGGACTTCCTTGGCTGTCCAGTGGTTAAGACTGCCTTCCATTATAGAGAATGTGGGTTCAACCCTGTTCGGAGAGCTAAGATCCCACATGCTTTGTGGCCAAAACAAAAAACAGAAAACAGAAACAATACTGTAACAAATTCAATAAAGATTTTAAAATAAATAAAGAATGTGATACTGAGTTATGACTCAAAATATAAAGTAAATGCTTCTGATTCAATACAGAAGTAAATAATCGAATAAAATGTTTAAAAGAAGGTGAGAGGGCAAAATCTCCTTAGAGAATTCCAAATAATATATGTAGATATTTCTTCTTTAAGGGAGATGGAACTTCCTATCCTTTTCCTGTGAGCGACAGTACTTCATGAATTGTTTTCAGAGATGTGAGAATGGAGAGGGGAAAAATGCTGATTTTACCATGGAGAAAATTGACAAACAATTCCTTGACCAAAGGAGTAAAGTTTTACAGATGACGAGCCAGATCGACAGCAAGTACCCTGACTGTGATGTAATGAGAATGTCAATTCACTTCTATAGTTTTCCTCTCAAAACCTGTCACCTCAATGTACTCATTAGAAGAATATTGACAAGCCCCAGTGGAAGAACATTCTACAAAATAATGTACAAATATTATTCCATATTCTTAAGGTCATAAATCAAGAAAAATATGAGAAATTTTCTCAGATGAGAGGGGGCTGAGCCGTGTTGATTAAATGGTATGTGGTATCTTGGATAATATCCTAGATCAGAAAAAGAGACTTTAGAAAAAATTATAATAAAACCTGAACAAAGTATGGAGTTCAGTTGCAGTGGATGAATGTTGGCTTATCACTTGTGATAGACTATATCATGTGACAAAACATTAATAGGGAAAATGGTATATGAGAAGATGGGGCAGCAAGGGAGAGATATACCAGTAAGACAGGCATTACAGTCTTAAGCAACATTACCACATTCACCACCTGGACATTATTTTGATTGAGAACTTGTATTGAGGGGAACCTGCATAGACTACACTCCAAATTGAGGACAAGGACATTAAAGGCAAAAGAAAGAAGTATTCGGGCAAAGTGAAGAAAGGATATGTAGACTCAACAGTTCTCATAAAGAACAAGGGCATTGTTTTTTACATGTGGAAAAATAAAGAGAGAGAGAAGGAGGGGGAGAACATTTGTCAAAATGTATCAAGCTGTGCACTTAAAATGGTGTATTTTATTTTCTGCAAATTATAACTCATTAAGAGGATTAAAAGTTAAAATGTAAATCCATGAATAATCAATGTTTATTTCTCTCCTAAAATGTATATGTTGAAATCCTAATGCCCAGAGTAATCGTATTAGGAAGAGAGGCCTTCTAGAGGGGATTAGGACACGAATGAGATGAATGCCTTATAAAGAGGCCCAAGAGAGCTCCTATGCCTCTTCTACCACACTCATTTCCCTAAGTCCCTGTCACACTGTAAGAATTTTGGTAGAACTCACCAGCCTTCCCCAGAATCTCTGCTGGCACCCTGATTTTGTACTTCCAGCTTCTTACACTGTAGGAAATAAATTTTTGTTGTTAATACACCTGGGCTTCCCTTGTAGCTCAGCTGGTAAAGAATTTGCCTCCAATGAGGGGGACCTGGGTTTGATCCCTGGGTTAGGAAGATCCTCTGGAGGGGGATATGAAAGGTTACACACTCCAGTATTCTAGACTGGAGAATTTACTGGACTGTATAGTCGTCCCAAAGAGTTGGACACAACTGAGCAAATTTCACTCTTTATGAGCCACTCAGTCTTTGGTACATTTATAATAGCATCCTCAACAGAATAAGACAACTACTTCACAAACTATGAAAGAAAGGAGGAAAATTACCAAAAGTTACTTCAAAATAGACAAAAGGTCTAAATCAACACAGACAAAATATAGAAAATAAACCACAAAAAAGCACTATATTCATAAATGGGAGAATTGTAAAAAAATTTTAAACATCAGTTATCACAATTGTGGGGCTTCCCTGGTGGCTCAGCTGTCAGGAATGTGCCTACAAGATAGGAGACACAGGTTCAGTCCCTGGGTCAGAAAGATCCTCTGGAGAAAGGCATGGCTACCCACTCCAGTATTCTTGCCTGGGAAATTCCATGGACAGAGGAGCCTGACAGGCTGCAGTTCACATGGTCCCAAGACATGACTTAGCAACTAAAAACCACCAACACCAATCACAATTGTATTTTATTTTATACTGTGCAAGTAATACAATTTCCACATTTATTTTAAATTGCACATCAATTTACTTATATTGTATACTAACTTGGATCTGTCAAAGGTCAAATTTCCAAAAAAGAAAATTATAGACCAATTCTATTTATGATTATCAATGTAAATATCTCAAATAAAATGTTATCAGAAACAAAATACATTTAAAAGATTATATTTGCTTCCCTGGTGGCTCAGTGGTTAAAGCATCTGCCCACAATGTGGGAGACCAGGATTCGATCCCTGGGTTGGGAGATCCCCTGGAGAAGAAAATGGCAACCCCCTCCAGTATTCAAACCTGGAGAATCCCATGGACAGAGGAGCCTGGTGGGCTATAGTCCATGGGGTTGCAAAGAGTCAGACAGTGACTTCACTCACTCAATAGCGTTTATTTCAGAGATGCACATATAATTTAATGTTAGCAAACCCATCTGTATTATTTGTCACATTAGCAGAACAAGAAACAATACTGCATTATCATCTATAAAAATGCAAAAATATATTTGACAAAATTTAATACCCTTTTATGTTCAAAAACTCTCAGTACAATAATACATACCTTAGACTTTCCAGATGGCTCTGCAGGTGAAGATCTACCAGCAAGGCAGGAGACAAAGGAAACACGGGTTTGATCCCTAGGTCAGTAAGATCTCCTGGAGAAGGAAATGGTAACCCAGTCCAGTATTCTTGTCTGGGAAATCTCATGGACAGGGGAGCCTGGAAGGCTACAGTATATGAGGCTGTGAAGAATTGGACATGATTAAGCATCCATGCAAAAACTAGAATCAGTGCCAGTTAGAAAATAGTAACAAATTTGGGATATAAGAGTTGGAAGGAGAGGAAACACTTTATCTATTTTCAAATGATAGGATAATACAGTGGAAAAGTACTAAGGAATCTATGGGGAAAACTATTGCAACAACTAAGATAATTAGATTAAGTTGCAGCTTATAAATTCAGTATAGGAAATCAATACTCTTCATGTATATTACTAAAAAAGTATAAAATCCATAATGGAAGAGACGTCTTTTATGTTACAGAATAGATACATAAATATTAATAGATAGATAGAGATAGGTAAATACATAAAGAATGAATTTCACACGAAATATGCAAACCCTATATAAGTGAAACTCAAAATACTTCTGATGCATGCAAATGTATATTTGAGAAAGTATAAAGAATTAACATTTTTGAATAATATGTTTTTCTGTCAATCAACAATTTTGTAACCTTTATAAATTTTGCACAATCCTAATAAATACAAAACTCTGAATATTCATTTGAAGGACTAATGCTGAAGCTGAAGTTCCAATGCTTTGGTCACCTAATGCGAAGAACCAACTCAATGAAAAGGACTCTGATGCTGGGAAACGTTGAAGGCAAAAGGAGAAGAGGGTGATAGAGGATGAGATGATTAGATAGCGTCACCAATTCTATGGACATAAGCAGAGATATTACTTTGCCGACTAAGGTCCGTCTAGTCCAGGCTATGGTTTTTCCAGTAGTTATCTATGGATGTGAAGGCTGGACTGTAAAGAAGGCTGAGCGCCGAAGAATTGATGCTTTTGAACTGTGATGTTGGAGAAGACTCTTGAGAGTCCCTTGGACTGCAAGGAGATACAACCAGTCCATTCTGAAGGAGATCAGCCCTGGGATTTCTTTGGAAGGAATGATGCTGAAGCCGAAGCTCCAGTACTTTGGCCACCTCATGAGAAGAGTTGACTCATTGGAAGAGACTCTGATGCTGGGAGGGATTGGGGGCAGGAGGAGAAGGGGACGACAGAGGATGAGATGGCTGGATGGCATCACTGACTTGATGGATGTGAGTCTGAGTGAACTCCGGGAGTTGGTGATGGACAGGGAGGCCTGGCGTGCTGCGATTCATGGGGTCGCAAAGAGTCAGACATGACTGAGTGACTGAACTGAACTGAACTGAAATTTGGGTAAAACTCCAGGAGACAGTGAAGGACAGGCAAGCGTGCTGCAGTCCATGGAATCACAAAGAGTTGAACATGACTCAGTGACTAAACAATAACAAGGACAAATATATGCACAATAAATGCACATATATGCACAATATATGCACAATATGCAAATATATGCACAATATGCTTTTCTATTCCTCAAAAACTAAAGAAACATTTTTAAAATTTATTTTTTTTAATTGAAGGGTAATTGCTTTACAGAATTTTGTTGTTTTCTGTCAAAAACATATATCCCCTACCTTTTGAACTTCCCTCCCAGCTCTCTCCACATTCCACCACTCTAGACTAATACAGAGCCCCTGTTTGAGTTTCCTTAGCCATACAGCAAATTCCCATTGGCTATCTGGTTTACATGTGGTAATGTAAGTTTCCATGTTCCTCTTTCCGTAAATCTCACCCTCTCCTCCCTGGAGAAGCAACAAGTAACATACAAGGGACACCCTATATGATTAACAGCTGTTCTTTCAGCAGAAACTCTGCAGGCCAGAAGGAAATGGCAGAATATATTTTAATTACTGAAAGGGAAAAGCATGTCCACAAGTCTGTTCTCTATGTCTGTTTCTCCATTGCTGCCCTATAAGTAAATTCTTCAGTACCATTTTTCTAGATTCTGTATATATGTGTTAGAATATGATATTCATCTTTCTCCTTCTGACCTACTTCACTCTGTATAATAGGTTCTAGGTTCATCCACCTCATAAGAACTAACTCAAAATGTTCCTTTTTTTGGCTGAGTAATATTCCATTGCATATATGTACCACACCTTCTTCTCTCTTTTTTTCTTGATGAGTCTGGTTAAATGTTTGTCAGTTTTGTTAATCTTCTCAAAGGATCAGCTTTTAGTTTTATTAATCTTTACTACTGCTTCTTCTCATTGCCATTTCATTTATTTCTGCTCAGATCTTTATGACTTCTTTCCTTCTACAAATTTTGGTTTTTTTGTTGTTGTTCTTTTTCCACTTGTTTTAGGTATAGATTAGGTCGTCTATTCAATGTTTTTCTTATTTCTCGAGGTAGGATTGTATTGCTATAAACTTTCCTCTTAGAACTGCTTTTGCTACATCCCATAGGCTTTGAGTTATGTTCTCACTGTCATTTGTTTCTAGAAATTCTTTGATTTCCCTTTTGATTTCTTCAGTAACCTGTTGGTTATTTAGAAACATTGTTTAATCTCCATGTGTTTGTGTTTCTTACAGTTTTTCCTTGTAATTGATATCTAGTCTCATAGCGTTGTGGTCAGAGAAGATACCTGACACAATTTCAATTTTCTTACATTTACAGAGGTTTGATTTGTGACCCAAGATGTGGTCTATCCTGGAGAATGTTCCATGTGCACGTGAGAAAAAGGTGTATACTTATGCATTTGGATAGAATGTCCTGAAGATATCAGAGAGATCCATCTCATCTAATGTATCATTTAAGACTTGTGTTTCTTTATTAATTTTCTGTTTTGATTATCTGCCCATTGGTGTAAGTAGGGTGTTAAAGTCTCCTACTATTGATGTGTTACTGTTAATTTATCCTTTTATGTCTGTCAGTGTTTGTCTTATGTATTGAAGTCCTCCTATGTTGAGTGCATAGATATTTACAATTGTGATGACTTGCTCTTAGTCATTATATCTTAGTCATATTATATTCCTCTTAGTCATTATATCTTAGTCATTGTGTCTCCCTTAATCATTATAGAGTGTCCTTTCTTATCTCTGGTAATCTCTTTAAGGTCTATTTTGTCAGAGTTACAAGACCTTCTAGAACTAACATACAAAAAAGATGTCCTTTTCATTATAGGGGACTGGAATGAAAAAGTGGAAAGTCAGGAAACACCTGGAGTACAGGATAATTTGGCCTAGGAGTACAGAATGAAGCAGGGCAAAAGCTAATAGGGATCTGCCAAGAGAATGCACTGGTCATAGTAAACACTCTCTTCCAACAACACAAGAGAAGACTCTACACATGGACATCACCAGATGGTCAACATCAAAATCAGATTGATTATATCCTTTGCAGCCAAAGATAGAGAAGCTCTATATGGTCAGCAAAAACAAGACTGGGAATGGACTGTGGCTCTGATCATGAACTCCTTCTTGCCAAATTCAGACTGAAATTGAAGAAAGTGAGGAAAACCACTAGACCATTCAGGTATGACCTAAATCAAATCCCTTATGATTATACAGTAGAAGTGAGAAATAGATTTAAGGGACTGGATCTGATAGACAGAGTGCTTGATGAACTATGGACAGAGGTTCGTGACAGGAGAGGGGAATCAAGACCATTCACAAGAAAAACAAATGCAAAAAAGCAAAATGGCTGTCAGAGGAGGCCTTACAAATAGCTGTGAAAAGAAGAGAAGTGAAAAACAAAGGAGAATAGGAAAGATATGCCCATTTGAATGCAGAGTTCCAAAGAATAGCAAGGATAGATAAGAATGCCTTCCTCAGCAAGCAATGCAAAGAAATAGAGGAAAACAATAAAATGGGAAAGACTAGAGATTTCTTCAAGAAAGTTAAAGATACTAAGGGAAGATTTCATGCAAAGATGGGCTCAATAAAGGACAAAAATGCTGTGGCCCTAACAGAAGCAGAAGATATGAAGAAGAGGTGGCAAGAATACACCGAACTGTACAAAAAAGATCTTCACAACTCAGATAATCATGGAAGTGTGATCACTCACACTCACCTAGACCTGGACATCCTGGAATGTAGAGTCAAGTGGGCCTTAGGAAGCATCACTACGAACAAAGCTAGTGGAGGTGATGGAATTCCAGTTGAGCTATTTCAAACCTAAAAGATGATGCTGTGAAAGTGCTTCAAATTTGGAAAACTCAGCAGTGGCCACAGGACTGGAAAAGGTCAGTTTTCATTCCAATCCCNACTGATGTTGAAGCTGAAACTCCAAAACTTTGGCCACCTGATGCAAAGAGCTGACTCATTTGAAAAGATCTTGATGCTGGGAAAGTGAAGGTAGGAGGGAAGAGGACGACAGAGGATGAGATGGTTGGACAGCATCACTGACACAATGAACATGGGTTTGGGTGGACTCTGGGAGTTGGTTATGGACAGGGAGGCTTGGCGTGCTGTGGTTCATGGGGTCTCAAAGAGTTGGACACGAGTGAGCGACTGAACTGAACTGAACTGAACCAGTTTTGTTTGATATGAGGGTTACTATTCCAGCGTTCTTTTGCTTCTCATTTGCATGGGATATATTTTTTCATCCCCTCACTTTTAGTCTATATGTGTCTTGAGGTCTGAAATGGGTTTCTTACAGACAGCATGTATATTGGTCTTGTTTTTTTATCCATCCAGCCAGTCTGTGTCTTTTGGTTGGAGTGTTTAACCCATTTACATTTAAAATAATTATTGATATATATGTTATTATTGCCATTTTCTTAATTTTGGGGGGTTAATTTTGTAGATTTTTTCCCTTTCAGTAATTTAAATATATACTGCCATTCCCTTCTGGCCTGCAGAGTTTCTGCTGAAAGATCAACTGTTAAGCATATGCAGTTTGCCTTGTATGTNAACCCATTTACATTTAAAATAATTATTGATATATATGTTATTATTGCCATTTTCTTAATTTTGGGGGGTTAATTTTGTAGATTTTTTCCCTTTCAGTAATTTAAATATATACTGCCATTCCCTTCTGGCCTGCAGAGTTTCTGCTGAAAGATCAACTGTTAAGCATATGCAGTTTGCCTTGTATGTTACTTGTTGCTTTTCCCTTGCTGCTTTTAATATTCTTTCTTTGTGTTTAGTCTTTGTTAGTTTGATTAGTATATATCTTGGCATGTTTCTCCTTGGGTTTATCCTCCTGCATGGAACTCTTTGTGTTTCTTGGACTTGATTGACTATTTCCTTTTCCATGTTGGGGAAATTTCCAACTATAATCTCTTCAAAAATTTTCTCATACCCTTTCTTTTTCTCTTCTTCTTGTGGGACCCCTATAATTCAAATGTTGGTGCATTTAATATTGTCCCAGAGGTCTCTGAGAGTATCCTCAATTCTTTTCATTATTTTTACTCTATTCTGCTCTTCAGAAGTTGTTTCCACCATTTTACTTTCCAGCTCACTGACTTGTTCTTCTGCCTCAGATATTCTGCTATGATTCCTTCCCGAGTATTTTTAATTTTAGTAATTGTGTTGTTTGTCTCTGTATGTTTATTCTTTAATTCTTCTAGGTCTTTGTTACTTGATTCTTACATTTTCTCCATTTTGTTTTCAAGGTTTTTGATCACCTTTACTATCATTATTCTGAATCCTTTTTCAGGTAGTTTGCCTAATTTCTTTTCATTTATTTGGATTTCTGTGTCTCTAATTTGTTCCTTCATTTGTGTAATATTTATCTGCCTTTTCATCATTATTATTATTATTTAGCTTATTGTGTTTGGGAGTCTCTTTTCCCAGGCTTCAGGGTTGTATTCTTTCCTCCTTTTGGTTTCTACCATTCCAAGGCTGGTCCAGTGGTTTGTGTTAGCTTCGTAGAAGGTGAGAATTGTGCAGAATTTTTGTTTGTTTGTTTTCCCTTTGATGGGCAAGGCTGAATGAGGTGGTAATCTTGTCTGCTGATGATTGTGTTTGTATTTTTGTTTTTTTCATTGTTTAGATAAAGCATCTTGCACAGGGTGCTACTGGTGGTTGGGTGATGCCAGGTCTTGTATTCGAGTGGTTTCCTTTGTGTGAGTTCTCACTATTTGATACTCCATAGGGTTAGTTCTCCAGTCTAGGGTCTTGGAGTCAGTGGTCCCATTCCAAAGGCTCAGGGCTTGATCTCTGGTCAGGAATGAAGATTCCACAAGTGGTTTGTTATGGCATTAAGTGAGATTGAAACAAACACCCCAAAATTGGAAAACCAAACATGAATCCCAGACAAATGGCAGTTATAAAATCAGGCAAATAACAATTAAAATAATGAAATGCACACATACACATATACACCCATAAGCAAATTCTAAACAGTCCAACTAAAATAAGGTACATTATTAGATTGACCCAGTAAACAGAGGAAATCAAAAATTATATTTACCAGTTAAAAATAAAACTAACTAAAACACAAACTGGAAAACAAAACTAAGGCAAGGTGCTGAGTGGGAAATAAAGCAATGAAAATAAAACTAACAAATATGGTGAGAGGAAAAAAGAAAAGAAAGAATAAATACACAAAATTAAATAGAGGTAGATAAAGAAGATTTATATACATTAAAGATTAACTACAAGGGGAAAAGAACAGTAGGAAAGACAAAGGAATAAATGTAGAAAAATAAAATATGTTTAAAAATTTAAAGATTAAAATTAAGGAAAAAAGAAAGAAAACAGAGAAAAAAAAGAAAACCTCCAGAGAACTGCAAAAGCCCAATGTAGAGGCAGAGGTTTATAACAACAATAAAAAATGTGACTGAATATACACACATACATATGCACACATCAGTTCAGTTCAGTCGCTCAGTCGTGTCCGACTCTTTGCGAACCCATGAATCGCAGCACGCCAGGCCTCCCTGTCCATCACCAACTCCCTGAGTTTACCCAAACTCATGTCCATCGAGTTGGTGATGCCATCCAGCCATCTCATTCTCTGTTGTCCCCTTCTCCTCCTGCCCCCAATCCCTTCCATCATCAAGGTCTTTTCCAATGAGTCAGCTCTTCGCATGAGGTGGCCCAAGTATTGGAGTTTCAGCTTCAGCATCAGTCCTTCCAATGAACACCCAGGACTGATCATCCTTATATAAGCAAAGTCAAAACAGTCCAACAAAAATAAAGTACAATAGATTTACCCAGTGGACAAAGGAAACCAAAAAATATATCTACCAGTTAAGAACAAAACTAAAAGCACAAACTGGAAAACAGAACTAAAAGCAAGGTGCCAACTGGGAAATAAAGCAATGAAGAGAAAATTAACAAATATGTTGAAAAAAGAAAAGAGAAATGATATTCAAAGTTAAATAGAGGTAGCTAAAGAAGATTTATACACATTAAATGTTAACTTCCAAGGGGAAAAGAACAGAAGGAAAAGCAAACAAAGCAATAAATGTTAAAAAAAACAATAGGCTTAAAAAAATTAAAAAGGAGAAAAAAAGAAAAAGAAAGCTCCACAGAACAGCAAAAGCCCAACATAGAGGCAAAGGTTTATAATAACAATAAAAAATGTGACTGAGAAAAAAAATAAAAGCTCAAAAGCTTAATTGGATTTCATAGAGCCAATAAAATCTACAACTGCAACAGAGGTGGGGGGAAAGGTGGCCAGGGAGAGAAAAAAAATTGAAAAGAGTCTACAGAACTAGTCAAAACACAAGACTAATAAATATTTTTCTTTAGTCACTGCTGTCGGTCCTTTCCCTTGCTGGAAGCCACAGTCCACCTCACCTCCCTAGGATGCCCTCCAATACTGTGCTGATCTCTGGACCTGTTGTGGCGGCAGTTCAGATTCTAATCTGGCCCTTTTCCTGTGTGTTCTTGCCTCCAGTGTCCACAGCTATCAGAACTAGTGTGTTTTCTTTTGTGGGAGCTCCCAATTCTTTTTATATATTCCATAGATAGATACAGAGTCTGCCTAGTTGATCATGTGGATTTAATCTGCAACTTGTACAGCTTGTGGGAAGGTATTGGGTCTTTTTCCTTAGCCACAGTTCCCCTGAGTTTCAATTGTGGTTTTATTTCCACCTCTGCATGTGGGTCATCCACTGGGGTTTGCTCCTGAGGCTGCCCAGGAAGACTTGGATTTTCCCCTGTGACGACTAGGTGTCGAGGTGGTGCAGCTGCTTGGGTCACAGGGGTTTTGGCAGCACCAGGTACTCAGGGGTGTTGGAGGCTAGAGCAGCAGGAAATATAGTGCTCTAGAAGGGTATGGCAACCAGTGTTGGCCAATACACTCCAGTATTCTTGCCTGGAGAGCCCCCCCATGACAGAGAAGCCTGGCAGGCCAGAGTCTATGGGATTGCAAAGAGCTGGACACGACGGAAGCAACCCTGCCTGCTTAGGCAGGGTTAGATTTTTTTTTGCCTGTGGCAGCTCTGCCCCTGTGATAGCTGAGCCATGAAGGAGGCTCAGCTGCTTGGTTTGCAGGGACCCTGGCGGCGCAAAGGTATAGGGACTGCTTCCCACCCAGGAGTTATGTCCCTATCAGAGTCTTTTTTTTGAGCCTTTATTAGACCTTGCGGTCTTTTCCTAAGACCCGTCGCTCCAAAGATCACCGAGACTCGGATTCGATGCAAACAGCAAGAGGATTTATTGAGCCGGTGCGCCGGGGTTCAGTCACCTCCAGGGAGGAACGAACCCCGAACAGTCGTTATAGAGCATTTTTAAGCACAAAACCCACAAATGGGTGTAGCTAGGGTGGGGACAATTTGATTGGTTCACATAGGTTCATTTGCTATCAGGTCTATACGGCTGGTCAGGGCCACGTTCCGACGGCCTGAAAAACAATTTTTTTAGAAAGACCCTGAAGGAAAAACATCCCTTGAGAGAGCCTAAAGGCCACATTGCATTAGATAAGAACCTGCCATGTTACATGCGATAAAAACCTGCTCTCAAGGGTTTAGCAAAAAACTTAATTTTTCTCTCACCTTTTGTAGCTGGTGATCAGAAGGCCTCTTTGGTCAGTCTTTCTCCGTAGCTCCACCCATCCCTTACCTGGGGTCCTTCTCTGTTGTTCTACACGTCAGGCACATAGAGGGGCCCGCCCTGGTTGGGGTCCTACTCTGTAGCTTGGCATCTTAGGCACTTGAAGGGGTGCCCTGGGTGTGGTCCTACTCTATAGTTCAGTGCATCAGGCCTTTGATGGGCCAGTCTCTCTATTGTTCAGCTGTTGATTCTGGCACATGGGGAGAGAGGTTATGGTGATGCCTCCACCCTTTACGCATGGCTCAGCAGGGTCGCCTTGCTTCCGAGGCTGCCTGGCTTTCCTCCACAGGCATTTCCCACCACAGTCCCCTCCCTCAGGTCCCCTTGATCTGTCTCTCCACAGTTAACAGCAGCCCTCGCCCTGGGAATGCTCCACAATCCCTAAACTCCAGCTCCTAGCCTCTGCGCCTTCCAGGGGATCTGCATCCCTATCCAGGTATGTTTCACGACACCTAGGACTGCTGATTCTCATTCCACTTAGGCTGCCACAGATCAGCCATTCCACCAGCCTTAAATGTTTCTACTCTGACTCAGACAATTGCCCCAATGTGGAGATTGAACCCCTGCTTCAGTTCCCCCACCCGCTGAGGGCAGGTCCAGTCCTACTAACATGCCTGTTTTTCTCCAGTTCCTTTATCCTACTGAGTTTTGCGTGGTTCTGTATGTTCTTTTCCACTGGTCAGGTACTCCTGTCTGCTCTCAGCTGATGTTCTGGATGCACTTCTGTGTCTGAAGGTGTATTCTTGATGTATCCATGGAGAGAGATGTACTCCACATCTACCTATTCATCCGACATCATGTTCTCCCTCAACATTTTCTTTTTAAATCAAGCTTATTTGCAAGAACTGATAAGAAAAAGAACAAGCAAGAAAATCTTGATATGGAATGAATCAAGGAGCTCTATTTGGTATGGTAAAATATTATTTACTATATCAAATTAATCAGTATAAAAGTGGCACATATCTAGCCTGAAAAATCAATGTGGAAAAAATAAAATTCAGAAATATTCTCAGTAGTGTATTAAAATGTGGTTTCTAAAATCAGTGAATGTAATATAAATGGATANTGGATGTTCATTATGTCATTTTCTATGTCTTTCAGTATACTTAAAATTGCATAATAATTTTTAATTAAAAAAAAAAGACCTTTACAACTTAATAGTAAGAAGATGAGGTGTTTAAAAATGGACAAAACATTGGAATAGGAATTTTGCAAAAGAATATAAATAAATGGCCAAGATACTCAATTATCACTATTAATTAGGGAAATAATCAAAATCTATATGAGGCACTGTTACAGTACCATAAGAATGGTTAAAATTATAAAGACTGAAAATACCAATCATCGTCAAGGTTGCATGGAACAAGTTAAATGACCTGAAATTTATGCTGGGAGTGTAAAATGACAGAGCCATTTGTAAACAGTTATAGTCAGTTTAGTTGTATAGACATTTACCATACAAGTTCTAGCTATTTATCCAAGAGAAATGACTTCAGCTCTTCATAGAAATATTTGTGCATGAATGTTCATGTGTCACGCATAGTAACTAAAGTTAGAAGCTATACATGTGTCTGTCCAGCAATACATCTTTGGTATACATTGAAATTCTACTTAATGCTTTCTCCCCAATCCTTTGAAATTAATACCTAATTAATCTCCCACATAATTATATATTGATATATGCAACAATAAAAAGGAACAATCTCCCAAACATGATGCTGACTGAAATAAGCTAGATAAAAGAGAGTATATATCATATATCTATTGAAAAATGAATCACATTAGTGATTGTGTGAGGGAGTGGTTTGGATAATATTGATTTCAAAGTGGTATAGAGAACATGCTGGGATGATGGAAATATTCTGTATTTTTCATAGTAGTTGTTACATGGTTTATATGGCATATTCTTGATAAAACTCACTGAAATTATGTAAAGTATATAATTTACATTTAAACTTTATTTAAGTTGTTTATAATGGTAAGAAAAAATTATATAAACTAAAAAATTTTAGAATGCAAGAAGGAGTTCAAAAAAAAGAAACAATAGTACTTGGAAATTTTATTGCCCTCTCTTAGTCTTTTCAAGATCAACCACAAAGCAAAAATAGCATATGAATAATATCATGAATCATATTAATTTCACATCCATAGATTTATAGCTAGAGACATAAAAATATTTTTACCTCAGGGAAAACATTTTTCTATTATTTAACAAATATTTTTTAAGAAAGAATCACATAGAAAAATCTCAGTAATTTTCCCAATTAAAAAATATTATAGAAATCATTTTAGCTAACCTCAGTGCAAAAAACCTGAAACTGAATAACTGACATATAATTCTTAAAGCCATTTTGAAGATAGAAATGCTCTTCTTAACTTGCGAGACAAAGTAGAAAGCAAGACAAAAATTATAGACTATTTAAAAAATGAGATCTTTACATCGTATAACATGTCTACATGATAATATGAACTTATACATCAAAATAAGAGCCTTATATAGTTCTATTATTTATTAGTTTCTCTGTCCATGGAATTCTCCAGGCAAGAAAACTGGAATGGACAGCCATTCCCTTCTCCAGGGGATCTTCCTGATCAGGAATTAAACCTGAATCTCCCACATTACAGTTAAGTTCTTTACCATCTGAGCCACCAGGGAAGCCCTTATTAACTCAACAAAAATTTATTGTAGGGCTACCACATTCTAGAAATTTTTCTATGTTTCAGGGACATAGTAGGAAAACATGTAACTTCATTCATTCCATGCTAGTGGAAGTACATAGACCAAAAACCCACTGTAAGTATATAATATTTAAGATAGTGATAAGTTCTTTGGAAAAAATAAAGCTGAATAAGGTAGATAGAGGGTGATCAGAGAAGGGATGCCTTTTTGCATATAGTGGTAATGGAAGCCATCTCTAAGAAGGTGGTGTTTCAGAGGAGTTCTGAAGGCAGAGAAACAGTCAGTCATGGAGACATTGAGGAAATAGCATGCTAGACAGAGAAGACAGAAAGCACAAAGACCTTGAGCAAGCTGGGAGTAGAGCAAGCTATCGGCTGGTTGACAGGAAGGGAGATTAGAGAAATTATATGAGGTCAGATCATGTAGAACCTTCTAGGCTACCATAAGGACTCTGACTTACTCCAAGGAGGTGGGGAGCCTGTGGAAGGATTTGAGCAGAGGATAGACATGGTATGAGTTATATTTCATAATGATCACTCCAGAATTATCTACAGAGCAAAAAGTAGAAACAGGGGGATCAGTTGGGAGGTTGTTATAATAGTTCAGGTAAAAGATGACGGAGACTTGGTTACTACTTGTTTGGCATTTTAGTAAGACCATTCCAGATATCACATGATCATAAATATGATCAGAATTAAATCAGTTAGGTGGAAAGAAACAGTTCAATACAGCTAATCAAGAAAAAGAAAAGGTAAGCAATTTAATTCAATAATTCAACTCAGAAATCTAGAAACAGGCCAGCTAAACAAACATTTTAACATTCATGCCGAATAAGGGAATTAAGTGGGTCAGGAAGATATTAATGAATTAGAAACCAAAATTCATGTGAAATTGGCAGTGGAACTGAGAAATAAATATTAAAGCTATTTGCTTTGAAAAGTTCAGTAAAATAGAAATTGCTGTTAATTTGAATGAGGAAAAGGGAAAAATACAGATATACTACATCCAGAATAACAAAAACATATAATCTCAAATATGAAGAATTTAAACTATAACGAGAAAGCACAGTTTGCTAATGCATGCAAAAAAATTTAAAGTTAAAATTTTGACAAAAATAGGGAATTCTCTGCTGGTCCAGTTGGTTAGGATTCTGCACTTTCAGTGCTGAGGGCACAAATTTGATCCCTAGTCAAGGAATTAAGATCCCACAAGCTGCACAATGCAGCCAAAAAAGAAAAAAAAAATGTTTTACAGAAATATATGTAAATCAAAAATAGATTGAATAAAATAAAACAGTAGTAAACTTGAAGAACAATGACAGAAATTTAAAACTTTGCTGACAACTGTGTTATAAAAAGAATTCAGGGGATTACCCTGGTGGTACAGTGGGTAAGAATCCGCCTGCCAATGCAGCGGACATGAATTCAATCCCTGGTCCAAGAAGATTCCACATGCCTCGGAGCAACTGAGCCTATGCTCTACAGCCCTTGAGCCGCAGCTACTGAGCACATTTACTGCAACTACTGAAGCCCATGTGCCTAGAGCCTATGCTCCACAATAAGAAAAGTCACCACAATGAGAAGTCCATGCACCGCAACTAGAGAGTAGACCCTGATCTCCACGACTAGAGAAAGCCTATGTGCATTAAAGAAGACCCAGTGTAACCAGATAAGTAATAAATAAATTAACCGATGTGTGCATGTCAAAAAAAGTTTAAAAATAACTTGAGAAAGTTTCACAGGTCAATTATATCAAGCTTAAGGAACAGAAAATTTTCATGCTGTTTACACTGATCTCAAACATAGAAAAAGTTCAAAAATTCACCAGCTTGTTTGCTAACATTGGCAAAGTCCCAATTTTAAACAGAAAAAAGGGAGTACAAAATATATAGTATCTGTAATGCACTTACCACAGTGCTTACAGGTAGTAACCACTCAAAAATACTATCTGTTAATACTAGCTTTTTATTTTTAGAAATATATTAGCCATATTAACAAGTCAAAGAAAAATCCATAAGATAATCTTTTAAAAGTTTTTCTACTCTTTTTTTTTTTGAATATTTA
This sequence comes from Neotragus moschatus, assembly GCA_006410615.1. Taxonomy (NCBI): domain Eukaryota; kingdom Metazoa; phylum Chordata; class Mammalia; order Artiodactyla; family Bovidae; genus Neotragus; species Neotragus moschatus. Next base: position 950,921 of record SJYA01001976.1, read on the forward strand.
TTTGGCTGCATTGGGTCTTAGTTGCAGCATGTGGGATTTAATTGCCTGACCAAGGATCAAGCCCTCTGCATTTGGAGCATGCAGTCTTAGCGAGTAGGCCATGAGGGAAGTCCCAAGATAATCATTTTAGGTAACAAAAAGTGTTTGATCAAATAATTTATGATTTTTAAAATATTTTTGACTATCCAGTAAGAAGAGAACATATATATATATTGTATATATATATATTAATATACTCTTGAATATAGAAGTACTACTTGATAAATTAACATAAATAAATATGATTTACTATTATTTATAGATGATAAAATTGTCTATCTGGAAAGCCCAAGCAAATAAAAATCCAACAGGATGTTTTAAAATTGGTAATTATCCTAGCTTTCCTCTGGAAAAATTAATGTGTGAGAATCGCCAAGAGCATATTGAAAAAGAGAAATATAAGGGCACCTTTGCCCTACTAGTTGTTAAACTGTCTTACTGATATTTATTGAGTGCTACTTTGTGCCAGGCATGCTGTTCTGTGGGTAGCAGATTCAGCAGATTAACAAAATAGACGTATGCTGATACATGTGGAATTTACATGTGCTTACACATGTATAAGCATATACATGCTTATACATGTCCACAGCATAGGGCTTCCCTGGTGGCTCATATGGCAAAGAATATGCCTGCAATGCAGGAGATGTGAGTTTGATCCCTGGGTTGGGCATAGCCCCTGGAGAAAGCAGTGGCTACCCACTCCAGTATTCTTGCTTGGAGAACTCCATGTACAGAGAAGCCTGGTGGGCTACAGTCCATGGGGTTGCAGAGTTGGACACAACTGAGCAACTAATACACACACACACACACACACAGAGAATAGTGTACAGATAATAAACCAAATTAAGTCAGAAAATACATACAATATAGTGGATAATGAGTGATAAAGAGAAAACAAGCAAAGAAGAGAGGATCAGGGTGTGCTGGCAGGCTGAGGTACAATTTCAGAAAGGACTTCCAGGGTAGTTCACATTTGAATAAAGATCTGGGGGTGATAGGGCCATTGAGTAAGAAAGGTACAAGCAGTGCCAAACACCTGGGCATACTGGCGCAGGTGGATACAGAATGAGTGATAGAAAGCCAGTGGGAGGAAGAAGTAAGGCTTGAGAGGAGGCAGAAATTAGACTGGTGATGAGAGAACAGGAAGAAACACCCGGACCCTGTAAGTCATTGCATTAATCCAACTGTTTGCTGACTCCTTGAGATGGAGCGTCAATGAAATTTTGTGCCTACACGAAACATGGTCATATCTATTATTATGGCTAAGTGTAATCCTCACAGTCACTTCCAGTCATTCTTTGACACATAAAAGTTCAGTAATGCTTCCAAACACATGTCCACTCCCAAACCATAGGCACTCACAAAAAGATAGGGGCACCGGGTCATTGACGTGTCTACCTTAATAGTGCCAAGTGCACATGCGTGCATGGATGAGCACATTTCTGAATGAAAATAAACTGCTTCCAAGAAACCTGCAACGACTTAAGAATAAGCATTCATGGCAACAGCTGATTATGCAGCACCTCCACCATTCTACACCCTGCTTAACAGGTTTCTGGAACCCTTTGAGCTGCTGCTCAAAGCCCTTCTGGAAGATCTGAGTTCCTGGCTTACTGTCCACAGAGGGTAGAGTGCAAAAAAATAGTTTCTCACAATCCCAGGATCACTACACACATGCACACAGAGCATGATCCACAGCAACCTAAGAGCCTGCAAGCATGACAACCACAGCAGCATCATCAGTGGGTTGGAGAGGAAAGAAAACAGAACAGGTAGGTAGTTCTTCTAGTTTTATGTGCTGAGTCACTCAGCTGTGTCTGACTCTTTGCGACCCTAAGAACTGTAGCCTGCCAGGCTCCTCTGTTCATGGAATTTTCCAGGCAAGAATACTGGAGCGAGTTGCCATTTCCTACTCCAGGGGATCTTCCCTATCCAGAGATCAAATTCATGTCTCTGGCACCTCCTGAATTGGCGAGTGGATTTGTTACCACTGCACCACCCAAAAATCTCAAAACTAGTCTTGGATATGCCATGAGTGACCCAGGTATCAGTGTCTGGAAGCCTCAATATTTTCTTCAACACGCTTGTTTCACGTCACATTTCTTTCTAGTGCAGTAGTGTGGTGTCTGGGCTCAGAACACCTAATTTCCAAGATGTTCTTGTCCAAACCCCAGGTGCCCACAGGGCTGAAAGAGAATGAAATCTTAGGGCTGGGGAACTGAGTGCCTGAAAAACTCCCTCTCCTCAGGGTGAACTGACAGGGCATCTGGGGACCATGGAAATGAAAGAAATGGTTGATAATGTGCAATGCACTTGGGCACAGAGCCAGGAAAGACAAGATATGCAAGGGCTCAGAATAGCAGAATATAGGCTCAGTGTATTGTGGAGTCTAGAAGCAAAAATTGGGGGCTGAGAACCAGACCAGCATTTGGGGACCCAGCAGTAAGACCAAATTGGTGACCACAGCATTGCAGATACTGTGCAGCATGTAAGTGGGCTCTGCCACTTAAGACTGTTGTAGGTGAGGCTTTAAAACTCAGGTGCAAAACAGTTTTGCCAAAGTGACTTCCAAGGCATGAAGTTTCTGACACATCAATGTTCTGAGATCATTTGTAACTGGATATATCAGCGGGTTCCCTTTTCCTGATGAGGGAACCATTGCTTTCACCAGTGCAATGGTGACTGCAAATGGTTAAGAAAGAGTGACTTTGTTGTTGTTCAGTCAAGCAAAGTCATGTCCGACTCTTTGTGACCCCATTGTGCTATAGCATGCCAGGCTTCCCTGTCCTTCACTATCTCTCAGAGTTTGTTCAAACTTATGTCCATTGAATTGGTGATATCATCCAACCATCCCCTTCCACCATCCCCTTCTCTTCCTGCCCTCTATCTTTCCCAGCATCAGGGTCTTTTCCAATGAGTCAGCTCTTCTCAACAGGTGACCAAAGTATTGGAGCTTCAGCTTCAGCATCAGTCCTTCCAATGAGTATTCAGGGTTAATTTCCTTTAGGATTGATTGGTTTGATCTCCTTGCTGTTTGACAGACTCTCCAGAGTCTTCTCCAGCACTACAGTTCAAAAGCCTCAATTTTTCAATACTCGGCCTTATTTATGGTCCAACTCTCACATCAGTATGTGACTACTGGAAAAACCATAGCTTTGAGTATATGGGCCTTTGTCAGCAAAGTTATGTCTCTGCTTTTTAATGCACTAAGTTTGTCATAGCTTTTCTTTCAAGGAGCAAGTGTCTTTTAATTTTGTGACTGCAGTCATCATTCACAGTGATTTTGGAGCCCAAGAAAATAAAATCTGCCACTGTTGCCATTTTTTTCTATTTGCCATGAAGTGATAGGACCAGATGCCATGATCTTAGTTTTTTGCATGTTGAGTTTCACCTTCTTCAAGAGGCTTTTTAAAAAAAGAGAGAGAGAGAGAGAAGCTCTTTATTCCTCTTTGCTTTCTGCCATTAGGGTAGTGTCATCTGCATATCTGAGGTTGTTGATATTTCTCCCTGCAGTCTTGATTCCAGCTGGTGATTCATCCAGTCCAGGATTTCACATGATGTACTCTGCATATAAGTTAAATAAACAGGATGACAATATACAGCCTTGATGTTCTCCATCCCAATTTGGAATCAGTCCATTGTTCCATGTCTGGTTCTAACTGTTGCTTCCTGACCTTTTTATGGATTTCTCATGACGCAAGTATGGTGGTCTGGTATTTCCATCTCTTTAAGAATGGGAATACCATTCTACAGTTTATTGTGATCCAACAGTCAAAGGCATTAGTGTAGTAAATGAAGCGGAAGTCGATGTTCTTCTGGAATTCTCTTGCTTTTGCTATGATCCACAGATGTTAACAATTTAATCTCTGGTTCCTCTGCCTTTTCTAAATCCAGCTTGTACATCTGGAATTCTCAGTTCACATACCGCTTGAAGAATTTTGAGCATTACCTTGCTAGCATGTGAATAGAGCACAATTGTGCAGTAGTTTGAATATTCTTTGGCATTGGCCTTCTTTGGTGTTCTCACAGGAGAAGAAGAGCATACAGCCTTCTACTGTGCCATCTTGGAGTTTCCTAGGGCAAATTTAGAAGCTGAATATGTAACCATGTCACTTTGTGGGCTCAGAACTCTACTCCTGACTGCCTGTGTACCTTGAGCCATTAAATTGTACATTCATTCCTCACNCTGTTGCTTCCTGACCTTTTTATGGATTTCTCATGACGCAAGTATGGTGGTCTGGTATTTCCATCTCTTTAAGAATGGGAATACCATTCTACAGTTTATTGTGATCCAACAGTCAAAGGCATTAGTGTAGTAAATGAAGCGGAAGTCGATGTTCTTCTGGAATTCTCTTGCTTTTGCTATGATCCACAGATGTTAACAATTTAATCTCTGGTTCCTCTGCCTTTTCTAAATCCAGCTTGTACATCTGGAATTCTCAGTTCACATACCGCTTGAAGAATTTTGAGCATTACCTTGCTAGCATGTGAATAGAGCACAATTGTGCAGTAGTTTGAATATTCTTTGGCATTGGCCTTCTTTGGTGTTCTCACAGGAGAAGAAGAGCATACAGCCTTCTACTGTGCCATCTTGGAGTTTCCTAGGGCAAATTTAGAAGCTGAATATGTAACCATGTCACTTTGTGGGCTCAGAACTCTACTCCTGACTGCCTGTGTACCTTGAGCCATTAAATTGTACATTCATTCCTCACTTTGAAACCTATTCAAGCTACAGAGGACTAGTGGTGTGAGGGAGGAATCATCAGTATCTGTACCCAGAGGGTTCTAACTTAGCCTCCAGCAATTTCAAACTTTACTTTAAAAGTCAGTGTCTCCAGATAAGTAGGGACTCAAATTAACTATCCCTCAAGTACTCTGATTTTCTAAAAAGTCCCTGATGCTAATCTGGGGCAAGTTTAGAAAAAACAAAAACAAAAAAACTTTTCTTTGGCACTTAGCACCATGTCTTGCACACCAGGTGGCACTCACCAAGTGTTTGTTGACTGAATGGAAATTAATTTCCTCTGACAGATTTATCAGCCAATCTGACCACTATTATATGGCTCTAATCCCAATCTGCAGAGATTCTGACTTACTTAGGTAGAGCAGCATTAGCTTGCTCTTTCTCAAGTCTACGGTCTCCTAATATGAGATATAAAACCATTCTCCTCTGAGCCCATCTCTGATTCACAACAGAAATTTAGACCTTAATACATGCAGAAGCACAAGCTGGAATCAAGATTGCCGAGAGAAATATCAATAACCTCAGATATGCAGATGATACCACCCTTATGGCAGAAAGTGAAAAAGAACTAAAAAACCTCTTGATGAAAGTGAAAGTGGAGAGTGAAAAAGTTGGCTTAAAGCTCAACATTCAGAAAATGAAGATCATNTTGCTGGGAGAAATATCAATAACCTCAGATACACAGATGACACCACTCTTATGGCAGAAAGTGAAGAGGAACTCAAAAGCCTCTTGATGAAAGTGAAAGAGGAGAGTGAAAAAGTTGGCTTAAAGCTCAAATTCAGAAAACGAAGACCATGGCATCTGGTCCCATCACTTCATGGGAAATAGATGGGGAAACAGTGGAAACAGTGTCAGACTTTTTTCGGGCTCCAAAATCACTGCAGATGGTGATTGCAGCTATGAAATTAAAAGATGCTTACTCCTTGGAAGAAAAGTTATGACCAACCTAGATAGCATATTCAAAAGCAGAGACATTACTTTGCCGACTAAGGTCTGTCTAGTCAAGGCTATGGTTTTTCCTGTGATCATATATGGATGTGAGAGTTGGACTGTGAAGAAGGCTGAGCACCGAAGAATTGATACTTTTGAACTGTGTTTTTGGAGAAGACTCTTGAGAGTCCCTTGGACTGCAAGGAGATCCAACCAGTCCATTCTGAAGGAGATCAACCCTGGGTGTTCTTCGGAAGGACTGATGCTGAAGCTGAAACTCCAACTCTTGGGCCATCTCATATGAAGAGTTGACTCATTGGAAAAGCCTCTGATGCTGGGAGGGATTGGGGGCAGCAGGAGAAGGGGATGACAGAGGATGAGATGGCTGGATGGCATCACTGACTCGATGTACGTAAGTCTGAGTGAACTCCAGGAGTTGGTGATGGACAGGAAGGCCTGGGCTGGTGCGATTTGTGGGGTCGCAAAGAGTTGGACACAACTGAGCGACTGAACTGAACTGAATTCACTCATAATGAGAAAATACAAATTAGAAGTTCACTAATTTATTATTTCCCTGTTATTTACAAGTTTGACAATAGAAAGAGCTGGTGAGTTTGTGGTAAAAATTAGCATTCTTATTGTGGCCATGGAGAATTAAACAACTTCAATGTAGAGTTATTTGGGTAATATCTAGTGATACTATATAAGGTAAATCCTTATACATTAATTCTTTGAAATGGTGTTCACTTTTGGGAATATCTTCCTACACTGACAAATTTATGAAAACATATGTAGAGTACTATGATTTCTGCTGCTGCTAAGTCGCTTCAGTCATGTCCGACTCTGCAACCCTGTAGACGGCAGCCTACCAGGCTCCCCCGTCCCTGGGATTCTCCAGGCAAGAACACTGGAGTGGATTGCCATTTCCTTCTCCAATGCATGAAAGTGAAAAGTGAAAGTGAAGTCATTCAGTCTTGTCTGACTCTTAGCGACCCCACGGACTGCAGCTTACCAGGCTCCTCCTTCCATGGGATTTTCCAGGCAAGAGTATAGGAGTAGGGTGCCATTGCCTTCTTCGACTATCATTGCAGTATGATTTAAAAGAACTAAACACTGAAAATGGTTTACTGTCCATTCAGAGTGGACAGTAGTATTTAAAAAACTGCTGTCACACAATGGAATACTAACTAGTTAAAGAAATAGCTCTATATGAACATGTAATTTCAGGGTATAATGTTTAAAACAAATAAGCAAAAAACAAGAAGAAAAATGCAAATAGTTGCATGCTACTGTTTTACCAAGAAATTTTGGTGGATACAGATATAAAAGATACATTTGCTTATGTTAAAATTTTACAAAGGGGAAAGGGTAACTACAGTATTCATGAAATAATTATCCATGTGAGTGGGAAATAAAATGTGCTGGGTGTAAGCAATAGAAACTAAACCTCTCTGCATATGTCTGTTTTGCAGATTTGACTTTGAGATCATGTATAGTACACCTGTGGCTTATTCATGTCAATGTATGGCTAAAATCACCAGAATATTGTAAAGTAATTATCCTTCAATTAAATAAGTTAAAAAAATACTTTCTAAAAATTCATTTATAAAACTCTAAAGGCAAGTAAACAAACCTAAGACTATGTCAAATTGATGACATAGCCATTAACTACCCAGGAGAGTTATTTCAAGACAGTTTTAAATCCAGTAATTTGGTTAGTTTCCATAGTCTCTATACTCTATGAGAAGATAGCTACAAATAAAACACAAAAGCAAAAATTTGAACTCTCTCAGTTATTAGAGGTAGTGTTACTATTGCAATCCAGAAACTATTGTAAATGTATTGCAGAATAAAATAAATGACTATGCTGGTGTATTAGAAAAGTGGATTTTTATTCAGGAGAAACAATATAAAAATAAGTTTAGCAACATTAAGTAAAACTCTATTATCTTTAATGAATAAAATCTGGAAGTAAGATTTTATAGTCTATTTTATCTTATGAAAACTATTTTCTAACTCTGTCCAGAAAAAGCCTAGAAACAGTAACTAAATCAGTAATAAACCTTCCAATACCCAGGTTTTGGTATCTAAATGACATTTTCAAAGTAAAGGACCGGGGCTCTCTGGAAAAGTGCTGATTTAAAATTTGGGGCATGAAATATACAAGATGGTCCTGAAAACTGTGTTAGATTAGAAAGGGAATAAGATTATAAGGACTTCTAGGCTCATGGCCAGAAAACTTTGCCACAAATTACTTTGGATAATCTACACATTTAATGAATGTTAAATATTTTTGAATACACATGATTATAATATAATGTAAAAGGCAAAAAGAAATCAAACACTAAAAACTCATTGGTTACCTTTGAACAATGTGACTGTTCATCCTGCTTTATCAAAGGTAGGCAACCTGGCTTATTCTGCTTTTCCAGCATAATTATTAAATAGTGTCTTTTTATTTAAAGAATGTACTGGTATGGACAATAATTTGTATATTCAATTGACCTTTGTAAGATGCCAGAGGGCCAACATATTAAATTAAAAAATGGCAAATAGAGGTGGCAAAAAAAGTGTTTTATTTTGATTTACTTGTTTAAAGAACACTGTACTTCAGCACAGGTGGTGCTAGTGGTAAAGAACCTGCCAGCCAATGCAGGAGACAGATACAAGAAACAGGTATTGGATCCCCGGGTTGGGAAGATCTCTTGGAGGAGGGCATGGCAACCACTCCAATATTCTTGCCTGGAGAATCCCATGGACAGAGGAGCCTGGTGGGCTACAGTCCATGGGGTAGCAAAGTTGGGCACAACTGAAATAACTTAACAGGCTCTTACTTCAGCATAACTAGGAATTTAGACAGAGATTTTATTTCTTTTCTAAGATTTTTTTTTAATTGGGCCATTTTTAAAGTCTTTATTGAACTTGTTACAATATTGGTTCTGTTCTGTTTGGATTTTTGGCCACAAGGCATGTGAGATCTTAGCTACCTGATCAGGGGTGGAGCCTCTTGCACTGGAAGGCAGTCTTCATCACCGAACCACCAGGTAAGTTTCCTGAGACAGAAGTTTTCTTGATAAAGTATTGTAACTAACTAATTATAAATATTGATAGAACTTTTGAAATCAATAGTTTTTCAACATCTATTTGATAAATGAATCTAGGTAATGATCATCAATAAGGGAAATAGATATTATCTCATTTTTACTGGAATCATATCATGTCACTTATGAAATATTTTTGCCAGAAACTTAGACATTATGAAGTTTATTATCTTTCTATCTTTTCTAATCACTAGTTTACAAAACATACAAGGAAGGGAGAAACATGTTAAATAAGACCCAAAGGAGGTGATTAGCAAAGTTCAGACTACAGGAACCTATAGGCCAGATTCCTTTGTAGCTCAGTCGGTAAAGAATTTGCCTGCAGTGCAGGAGACCCGGGTTCAGTCCCTGGGTTGGAAAGATCCCCTGGAGAAGGAAATGGCAGCCCACTCCAGTATCCTTGCCTGGAAAATCTCATGGACAGAGGAACCTGGTGGATTGCAGTCCATGGGGTCGCAAAGAGTCCATTGGGTCGCAAAGAGTCGGGCACGACTGAGCGACTAACACACGCACACACACATACAAATGTATAAAATGTTAGGGGATGGGAAAAAAAATCAAAACATGCAAAGATCTATAAATTAAATGAGTCTTATGAAACATATTGCTTCATTACAACATGCAAAGTTAATTTGGATATGGTTTCACACTAACTCTTTAAACTATTATAGGACAACCATGCAAACTGATTGATATTTCATGACATCAGGGAATTGATTTGGGGTACAGAATGATTTGAAATATGTTTCAAACAGCCCTTCCATTTAAGAAAAACACACTGGTATATTTATGGATCAAAAATATGTGGTCTGGAGTTTTATTTAACGTAATTGGAGGAAGGACGTGTGGAGGTTATAGATGAAATCTTTTGGGGGCAGATGTTCATAATTATTGAAGCTGTGTGGTAGGTGAGTGATAGATATGTATGTGGAGGTTATTTTATCATACAAAGCTTTAATTTTATATGTTAAAATTTTTCCACCATAAAATGTTTACCCAAAAATGCATAAAACTTGAATACATGCCTATTCATCCAACAAGTACAACAGAAATACATTTAATAGCTATGTATCTTCTTTGAGACAAGCCATGCTTCTCTCTATTCCAGATCATTTTGAGTTGGAGATGAGCAGAGGGAAAAATTTCTTTCATACATGAAACATCTTGTTCTCATCCACTCAGACCTGAAAGGGAGAATGAACCCCATTCATGTAATTCCCAGACCCTGCTACTCTCATAAAGCCAAAATTCTTTCAGAAATAGTCTTTCCTTTGTAATCTGGTATTAAGTGGTTATACTATTTTACCCCTAAATGGAAAGTCATTTAAAAAGTTCATTAACTGGTTAAATGTACCCATGTATGGCCTATTTTTGAAACACAAAAGTACAAAATAATATCTGTATACAAATTCTTTTCATCTAAACTTGACTACAAAATAGTAACAATCATAATAAAAATTGAAAGGCTGAAGGAGCCATTATTTATTGCCTCATAACATGAGGCATATGCTGATACTTTAGCAATTTCTGTTAAAATACTCTGCCATCAAGACTGATCACCACTTTGCTCAAGGAATCTTTTTTTTTTTTAAATCAGAGCATGCATCTTATAAGAACATATTATGGATATAAAACTACCATTTGAAATATCTCTTTATTTAGTATAATATGCAGATGAAATTATTCATTTTTATAATTTGAGAATCCAGAAATAGTTGGCTATGTTTAGAGTAACCTTTATCTAAAGAGATAAATCTGAGAGCTTAACACATGGAATCAATGCTCTACTTTAACTAATAAAATAATATTCTGTAAACTAAGGGAAAGGAGAAGCCATTAACAGTAATACTGAGCATGTTTTGTTTTGAAAAATTTTTGACTGTAAATTTTTCATGTGCTTTAAAAATTGTAATAGCAACAGAGATCAAGTTTTAAAGACTGGGAGACCATCAACAGCATTAAAACACTTCCTTTGAGCAAACTCCCTCTAAGATGTTTCATATGGTATTCCTGCAGCTACTCCTACCACATAATATCACTTGTTTAGAGTATTGGGGATTCTGGTCCCATTGAGTCAAAGGAAGAAGACATAAAATCTTTTTTTCAAATCTCAGGCCCTTTAAAAGTGTACTATTTTTGTATTTCATTTTTAGTGTTTAGGTCATTTCCTGTTTCCAGGCTGTGAGTTTAAGAATGCCCAAAGACTGTATAACAAATCCACTCAAAAACCAATGAATGATCTCATAAAATATATATGCAGTTTGGGAAAGGTATCTTGTTCATTTTATATTCACTTCATGATTCTATAATATACATGAAAATATGTTTTATTATTTAAAAAGTTATGTATAAAAGATTTGGATAGGAAAAGAAATGATAATTGGATTCTAAAGCCTTTCATCTTTAGATCATTAGTAACCAATATCTCCAACTCAAAAGGGCAATGTATTTACCATCTACTCATCATTATCCTCCAGAAAAACAGCACTTATGTATAACAAAGAGTGACTGATATATCTTAGATTTACTAGATGATTGGTAAAAAATTAGCTACTGTAATTTTTGGTATACTCACAAATTAAAGCCGTGTGCTATGCAGTTCAAACTACCTAACAGTCTGACAGGCAGTGTTGTCTGGGAAAATCAGAAGTCTTTCCCTCCATATCTTTCAGATGCAGTCTGGGCTATGTAGTAAAATATAAGGTCCTTTTAATTTTATATTTTAAATTCCCCTTATAGAATAAAATCAAAATTTTATATAATAAAATAAATTTTATCAGAAATACTGTAATGATGACATTTTGACAGAAGATACACAAATATGTGAGGACATTTAAAAATCTATGACTAAGGATCAGGTAAGAATATTGCTCCTTGAAAGGTAAATTTTCTCTCTTAAAAAAATATGCCTTATTTTGGTTTTCACCATTACTTTCTAAAGAGACAAAAAAAAAAAAAAAAACAGGTCAAATGTTATTTTGGAGTAGCTTACGTTTAGGTTGACTTATTTATTAACTTTGGTATGCTGCTAATCACTTCAGTTGTGTCCGACTCTGTATGACCCCATAGACAGCAGCCCACCAGGCTCCCCTGACCCTGGGATTCTCCAGGCAAGAACACTGGAATGGGTTGCCATTTCCTTCTCCAATGCATGAAAGTGTAAAGTCAAAATGAAGTCATTCAGTCATGTCTGACTCTTCGCGACCCCATGGACTGCAGCCTACCAGGCTCCTCCGTCCATGGGATTTTCCAGTCAAGAGTACTGGAGTGGGGTACCATTGCCTTCTCCGATCTTTGGTATAGTCTGATCTAATTAATTCTAAATCAAAGGCTGTCAAAAATAACAAATATCAAGTGCTAGGGTAGGGTGCTTAATTAAGAAACTTGAGTCTTCCTTGTTTTTGGATGAAAATTGATATCTTCCTAATTTACTACAGACTTTTCAGGAAAAAACAGTAAAGTGGAATGTGAGGCAACCAGTGTTTATGATTGGCATAGATTCTTATTTATTATGATTATACAGACCCAAGTGTGTCCTAGGAAAAATAAAGAAAAATGTCTATTTAATAGACATATCTTTTAATTAAATAACTCTCATAAGCCTCAACTTTTGTTACTTCTTATATTTTTGACAGTGTATGTGGACATGGCTGTGTGTGCATTTGCGTTGTTTGTTTTTTAAAAATCAGTTCTATCCTTCCTTGAGTTCTCTCCATCTTAATTATGTTCTCTTCTCACAGAGTGTAAAAACATAGACTTGACAATAATCAGTAAGTCCTAGTTAACTAAAATACACGCACAAAACTGTTCTTGATCATTTAATAACTGGAAATAAATTAGCCTGTTTTTTTCAGTCTGATGAGCCAGAATGCAATATAAAAATTCATTGTGTAACTTGTCTTCAAATAATAATTAATGAAAAGTGATGATTCATGTATCTAAAATTCAAAACTCAAAAAGTCTAGGCTTATGTACATTTTCTTTAAACATGAATATGATGAATGTGGCATTTCTGAGGGACACTAATATGAGGAAATTGGTAAGTCATTTATTTTGTGAATGACAATAAAGTTATACTTGTCTTTATGCCAATTATTCCTTGGGGAGGGAAACGAGAGGGAAGTTCAAGAGGGAGGGCACATATGTATACCTGTGGCTGATTCATGTTGATGTGTGGCAGAAACCAACACAATACTATAAAGCAATTATCCTTCTGTTAAAAGATACATAAATTTAAAATTAAAAAGAATTCTTACTAGCACTATGGTTAATTTTTATACTCGGTGTGGTTATTCTTACTTTAGTTCTCATTGTCTTTAGCTGAAAAAGGAATGAAGTTCTCTGTGGTTCCGGATTTTAAAAATGAATACATGATGTGTATTGCTTTAATCAATGGTGTTTATTAACTGATATTAAGTAGAATGGCATAATGGATATGTCAGGTTGATTTATTTATCTCCTTGGGTTCTTGTCTCATCACAACAAAGTTTTGGAACAATGGACTAAAGGGTTTAAAACAACAGACAAGGTATAATTCTGTTATAGCTCAAGAAGACATATCTTTTATTAAACAGATACTCCCAAGACATGGGAGCAGGCTGACCCCAAAGGAGTCATCCTAACGATCCCTCTTGGCTTCCCTCTTCTTATCCATCACCTTGTTTAGGTTGCACCTTGTGCACAACATTAGTCAGTATTAGTATTCTGACTAATCAGTTATATTAACTAGAATACACATTCTTTTACTATGCAAGAAATGCACCATCTAACAGTGATATCAGATTCGCTTTTGACTTCTTAACATTTAGGTCTTCCCTTAGAATTACCCATCTTATTTGATTATGTTCCTTTCAGTCTGTATTTCTCACTCCCAAATAATTCAGCCAAGACTTTGTCCCTGTTCTGGAACATTCTACATTCAATTTCTTAATAAATTCTGTCAATGTATTCTTTAAAATAACTGGTTAATGTCTTCCATTGTATCAAAAATATATTAGGTATTTTTCATTGTTAAGTTTGCATTTAGGCTTTGATGTGATGCTTTATATTTTGTGATTTGGTTCAATATCAAGAAACATGAAAATTCCCTTATCAATATACATTTGTCAAAATTTATATATGAAACATGCCATTTCCTTCTCCACAGGATCATCCCAACTCAGGGACCAACCCATGTCTCTTGCATTGGCAGGCAGATTCTTTACCATTGGGAGTTTTAAATATCTACAGGATACTAAAAGAAAATGCTAATTTTCCCCCTCGCTGACAAATTCTATCTCAGGAGATAAAGGAAAAAAAATAATAAAGATTTTTAATATGGATATAAATGAATGAATATAGAGAACCTATTTTATGAGATGATAATGATGTGACTTTAAGAGAGATGTCACATCATATATGGTTATATGTGCTGTTCCAAGTGGTATTCTCAACACCTATTGTAAGTGAATAAATGAATTTGGGGAAACGGTTCCACAAAAAGCTCTCAAAATGGTTCTTTAAGTATAAAATAAAGAATGATGTTGGTGAAAATGAATATGGGGAGCTGTCAATGAAAATCAAAGTGCTTTTATGGGGTCTTTTAATGAACACAGATTAAAAATAAAAATACACCACAAAACAGAAATTGGAAGACTAATTCTGAAAGTGTATTATCATTTTCAAATCCTTAAAGCAAACAAAGCTTTTTAGTTATATAGTGAGCAAGATTGTGAAAATTCTTATCCTTGAGCCAAGTGCTACAATAATAGACAGCAAAAGAGGGAAAGATTACCTTCTTAACTTCAATTTCGTTTCCATTTTGTGTGTCAAGGAGAATAATCTTCATGTTGGAAGGATGAAACTAAAATGGTGATGAGAAATAAAATTCAGAATAGTTGAAGAGATAGGAAAAGAAAAAGTGAAACAAATCTCCAAAGACTTCACTTTTCTGGCTCAGGAGGTATCTAACTTAGGGCACTGAGTAATTCCAGAGATAAGATCAATGCCAGTAATCTTTGAGGAGTTATTGAAACTAGGGGAACTGCCATGAGAATAAAGAAAAACAAACGTCCCAAGTTTCTGAAAAGGTTAGGCAGTGTCTTAAAACTGTAGACCAGGGATCTTGACATTTATGCTCAGTAAAATATCTGAAGGGAAACTAAATGGATGAATGGTCTTTGAGTACTGTAAAAGGTCATGATTAGCAGCAGTCAGCATGTGTTCACCAAGAATAAGATATGGTATACTGTCTCCATTCCATATTTTTAACATAATAACTTGGTTGGTATTCTAGAGTACTGATAGAGAAATAAGTCATCTATATTTACAAAATGTTTTTATTCTTCTTTTACACAAGATGGAATTATAGGAACTAAATAATAATGGTGACAGGCAGACTCATTACTAATTAAATGACCCAATAAATGAACATTAATTACTAATGTAACATCATCTTGAATAGATATAAAACTATCTTCATTTTTTTTCCAGTAATAAGGAAGAAATGTTAGGTGACTGCAATGGTAGGTGTTTCAAATTTCATGTCATGAGTCCAAGCAATGAGGATTTTATATACTTTCAAGTATGGAAGTGGATTAGAGATAAACCAAGAATATGTGGCATTTATAAGATCAAAAAAAAAAAAAATAGCTGCTCCACAGGTAGACAGTTACAGCAAAGGAAGACATAGGATCTCTTTATGGTCTCAGAAAGAACTTAAGATTTGCAGACGGAGGGATGACACAACTGATGCACCAATGGAGAATGTTCAAAGTGGTCAATACAGTTTAAGATCAAAGACTACAGGAAGTTAGTCATAGGGGAGATATTTTAGTTTGAAACTGAGACAGTTGGCAAAAAGAGCCAGATTGACACTATAACCAAGGAAATCAAATTGGAAATAAGAATAACTACACTGTGTACAGAGGCTACCCTGGTGGTTCAGTAATATGGAATTCTCCTGCCAATGCAGGAGATGTGGGTTCAGTCCATGGATTGGGAAGATCCTCTGGGGAAGGAAATGACAACTCACTCCAGTGTTCTTGCCTGGGAAATCCCATGGATGGAAGGGCCTGGCATGCTATAGTCCACAGGGTTGCAAAAGAGTTGGACACAACTTAGCGACTAAACCCACATACACAACTGTGAACAGAATCAATGCAAAATCAAGGTTCAGAATATGATTGGGAAAATATTTTCTACCGAATCTGAGTTATTTTTAAGCACCATGGACTTTCAGGCTTTGCAGAAATAAAGTTTTATCTATATGTTGCTTATTGTGGTAAGAAACACAAAACATAAAATGTACCATCTTGACCATTTTTGTCCAGTGTAGTAGGGTTAAATGTATTCACATTGTTATGAAACAGATTTCCAAAAATGTTTCATCTTGCAATCTGAAACTTTATGCCTGTTAAACAACTTTTTGTCTTACTCCCAGCTCCTGGTAACCACTTTTCTACTTTATATTTCAATGAATTTGGCTCCTTTAAACATTTCATATAAGTGGAATATTGCAGTATTTGTCATCCTGTGACTGACTTATCTCACATAACATAATCTTAAAGGTTCATCCATGTTGTAGCATGTGATAGGATTTCCTTTCTTTTTTAGAATGAAAAATATTTCATTGTATATATGTCACATTTTGTTTATCCATTTCTCTGCTGATGTAGATGAGTTGCTTCTACCTTTGGCTATGAATAGTACTACCATGTGTAGAGGCATACAAGTGTCTTTTTGAAACACTATTTCAATTATTTTGACATATACCCAGAATATTGTGACTCAATTTTTAATTGTTTTTAAAAATGAAAACCTTTCCATAGCAGTTGTACCATTTACAATATCTCTGATGATTTGTGATGTTGAGCATCTTTTCAAATGGTTATTGGCCATTTGTATATCATCTTCAAAAAATATTTGTTCAAGTCCTTTGACCATTGTTTAATTGTATAGTCAGATTACTTGATTTTTTTCTTGTTGAATTGTATGAGTTCTTTCTACATTTTGTATAGTATCCTCTTATCAGATATAAGATTTGCAAATCTGTCTTTTATACTATAGTTTACCTTTTCACTTGGCTGACTGTGTTTTTATTGTGCAGAAACTTTTTGGTTTGATGCCTGATAGGTGTATTTTTTTTTCTTTTTCTTTTGTTTTTTGTGATTTCTTGGAAATCATTGCTAAGTTCAATGCCATGAAGATTTCACCCTTTGTATTTGTCTAGTAGTCTCACAGTTTTAGGTCATAGATTTAAGTCTTTAGTTTGAATTATTTTTCTGTATGTAGCATAAGATAATGTGAATGTGTTTGTCATAAGATAATAATTCAACTTAATTACTTTGCATTTGGAGATACAGTTTCCCCCAAACCATTATTGAAGTGTCTATCCTCTAAACATTAGTGACCTTGGCACACTTGTGGAAGATCAGTTCAGTTCAGTTCAGTCACTCAGTCATGTCTGACTCTTTGCAACCTCATGAACTGCAGAAAGCCACGCCTCCCTGTCCATCACCAACTCCTGGAGTTCACTCAGACTCACACCCATAGAGTCAGTGATGTCATCCAGACATCTCATCCTCTGTCGTCCCCTTCTCCTCCTGCCCCCAATCCCTCCCAGCATCAGAGTCTTTTCCAGTGAGTCAACTCTTTGCATGAGATGGCCAAAGTACTGGAGTTTCAGCTTTAGCATCATTCCTTCCAAAGAAATCCCAGGGTTAATCTCCTTCAGAATGGACTGGTTGGATCTCCTTGCTGTCCAAGGGACTCTCAAGAGTCTTCTCCAACACCTAAGTTCAAAAGCATTAATTNCCAATCCCTCCCAGCATCAGAGTCTTTTCCAGTGAGTCAACTCTTTGCATGAGATGGCCAAAGTACTGGAGTTTCAGCTTTAGCATCATTCCTTCCAAAGAAATCCCAGGGTTAATCTCCTTCAGAATGGACTGGTTGGATCTCCTTGCTGTCCAAGGGACTCTCAAGAGTCTTCTCCAACACCTAAGTTCAAAAGCATTAATTTTTCGGCGCTCAGCTTTCCTCACAGTCCAACTCTCACATCCATACATGACTACTGGAAAAGCCATAGCCTTGACTAGACAGACCTTTGTTGGCAAAGTAATGTCCCTGCTTTTGAATATGCTATCACAATAATATATGCAGGAATTTATTTCTGGGCTTTCTATTGTATTTCATTGGTACGTTTGTGTGCTTTATGCAACTAACAAGTTATTTTGATTACAAAAGCTGGTAGAGTTCTCCAGAGAGATAGAACCAAAAAACATCTATGCTGGAAAATCCCATGGACGGAGGAGCCTGGTAGGCTGCAGTCCATGGGGTCGCTAAGAGTCGGACATGACTGAGTGACTTCACTTTCACGTTCACATATATATTATAACATAATATATGTATATAATCCAGGAAACTTGAGATCCCAGAATACCCAATGTTTCAATCTGCATGTGAAGTACAGGAAAGACTAAAATCATGGCTTAAACTGTCAGGCAGGAAGAGATCCCTATTATTCAGCCTTTTTGTTCTTTTCAACTGGTGGAATGAGGCTCACCATCCACATTTGTGCAGGCAATCTGCTTTAATCAACACAGATTCAATTGTAAATTTCATCCAGAAAAACTCACAAACACATCTAAAATGATGTTTGGTCAAACTTCTGTTCATCATGTGGCCCAGTCAGAGTCACACATAAAATTAATCATAACAGTAGCTTTGTAATATGGATTGAAATCAGAAAGTTCAGGTCCTCCAACTTTGTTCTTTTTAAAAATAGTTTGACCAATTTAGACTTTCTGAAGATTCCATGTGAATTTTAGGATGAAATTTTCTATTTCTGATAAAAAAAAATACACTGTGGTGATATGGATAGAGATTTAATTGAATTTCTAGATTGTTTTGGGTATTATAGACACCTTGATAATATTAAGTCTTCCAATTCATTACATAAGATTGTTTACATTTATTCATGTCCTTTATTTCTTTCAACAATGCTGTGTAGGTTTCAGTGTACAAGTCTTTTACTTCCCAGGTCAGATTTATTCTTAAAAACTGTTTTCATTTTGATGCTATCATAAAAGGAACTGTTTTCTTTATTTTCTTTTTGTATTTATTTAAAATGTCTAGAAATGTAAATTTTTTCCCTCTGTGTGTTTATGTTAGTTTTGTGTTCTGTAAACTTGCCAAATATATTTATTAGTTCTAACATTTTTTTTTGTGGAATCATTAAGGTTTCTTGCATGCAAAATCATGTCATCTATGAATAGAGATTATTTTACATTTTCTTTTTCAATTTGAATGCCTTTTATTTCTTTTTCTTGCCTAACTGCTTTGGCTAGAATTTCTGACATGTTGAATAGAAATGGTCAGAACAGATGTTTATGCCTTGTTCCTAATCTCAGAGGAAAAACTTCCAGTTTTTTACCATTGAGTATTATGTTAGCTGTTGGCTTTTCATAAATGAAAGTAGTTTTCTTCTAAGTTTGTTGAGTGTTTTTATCATGAAAGGGTATTTATCTTGTCAAATGCTTTCTCTCCATCTATTGAGATGACTGTGTTTTTGCCTTACGTCTTGTTTTTGTACTACTCTGATTGATTTTTGCATGCTAATCTATTTCACATTCCAGGATTAAATCCCATTCCAGGATTAAATGGTCATGGTGCATAATCATTTTAATGTGCTATTGGTCAGTTTGCTAGTATTTTATTGATGATTTTAACATTAATACTCATCAGCACTATTAAGCAATTGATTTCTTGTAGTGTCTTTGGCTTTGGTATTAGGGTACTGTTGAGTTTACAGAATGTGACCGTAAGTATTCCCTCCTCTCAAGTCTTTTGGAAGAGTATCAGGAAGATAGTTGTTAATTTTTTTCATTAAGTATCTGGTGAAATTCTTCAATGAAGCCATCTAGTTTTGGACATTTTTGTTGGGAGGGTGTTGTTAATTCAATCTCCTCACTCATTTTTGGAATATGATCAGTTTTTTACTTATTTATGATTCAGTTTGGTGGGGTGTGTGGTCTAGAGGTTTTTAAATTTCTTCTAGATTATTTAATCTGTTGGCATACAGTTGTTCACAGTGTTCTCTTATAATCTTTTTGTTTCTCTGGCATTATTTGTAATGACCTTACATTTCTGATTTTAGCTAATTCCATTTTCTCTTTTTCTTAGTTAATCCAACCAAGAGCTTGCCAATTTTGTCAACATTTTCAAAATAACAATTATTATTTTGTTTTTTTTCTATTGATTTTATTATCTGTTCTCTGTTTTATTAATCCTTTCCCTTATCTTTATTATTTCCTTGTTTCTGCTGCTTTTAATTTGTTCTGTTCTTCTTTTCTAATTTCTTAAGGTGTATGGTTAGGTTATTGATTTAATATATATATATTAAAAAATATATGCTTTATAGTTATAAAATTCCTTCTTAGAACTGCTTTTCCTGTATCTCATGTGTGTTGTGTTTTCCTTTTCATTTGTTTCAAGGTATTTTTTTCATTCCCTTGTGATTTCTTCTTTGACTCATTATTTAAGAGTGTAGATTTTAGTTTCCATATGTATGTGAATTTTTTAGTTTTCCTTATGCTATTGATTTTAGTTTCATTACATTGTGATTAGAAAGGATACTTTGTGTGATTGCAATCTTTAAAAAGTTTTAGATTAATTTTGTGGCCTACCAGGTGGTCTTTCATGAGTACTGTTCCATGTGCATCTGCAAAGCATATATATTCTTCTGTTTTTGTATGAAATGTTCTATATGTCTGTTGGATCCAGTTGGTGTGTAGTATTGCTTAAGTCTTCTTTTCTTATTGATCTTCTGGCTTGTTGTTCTATCCATTATTGAAAATGAAGTATTGAAAAACCCACTTTACCACGTTGTTGTCTATTTCTCCCTTCAGATCTGTTAAAGTTCACTTCATATATTTAGGGGTTCTGAACTTGGATATGTAAATACTTAGTGTTACATCTTCTTATTGAATTGTCCCTTTTTCATTATAAGATGACTTTCTTCATCTTTTATTTATTTATTTTTTTAATTTTAATTTTTTAGTTTGTTTTGCTTTACAATACTGTATTCATTCTGCCACACATTGACATGCATCAGCCACGAGTGAGTTTTTGACTAACTTGACCTCATATAGGGGGTTTCCTCATGGTGCTCTGCCCTATACATTGTAGGGGGAGGGGTGTAGATGGGTGTGACAAAAGCTGTGAATTTTTCTGTCTCTCTTTTGCTGGAATACTTTCTTGGTTTTATAATGGCCTAAATGCTAATGTCTAGAGTTTCACAGAAGTGTTTTAGTCCATATATTGCTGTTAATTGTATGTCTCTGTGCAGGAAGGATGGTCTATAGTTTCTGGTTTGCCATCTTACTGATGTGACTCCAGAGCTAGAACTTTGAAAGCTCTTCATCAAGAACAAGGGAAGTAGTAATATAGTTGTTTTTTTTTTTAAGCTACTGTAGTTAAATCTTGTCGACAATATTTTATTCATTTCTGGAAAGCACACATTAACACCTACAAAGACCAACTAAACCATATCTAATTTAAGAATCCAGAATTTTAAAAGGACTCAAAATTAGAGGAAAAGAGCGTGAGACACCAATAGGCACCAGAAAGTAATGGCTTAGGAAATCATGTTTGATAACCTTCATATTTGAACCTTCATGCTTCGTATACAGTAGGGGGCTCAAATATTACTTACTTTCAGACTGATTACAATATTATGAATTAGTAAGATATCCCAGCTTCAAGAGTTGGGTTAATGTGTCTGTTCCCATTGTTATCAATCAATCAACATTTACATATAAGCTAACATGACTACCTGATTATATATTTAAGGATACCAAAAAAGTCAGGGAAATGCATATTATTTATTTTTACCCAATAAATAAAACAAGGCTTCAATTTTTGAAATAAGATATTATATTTTGAAATTAATTTCATTCTTCTATCCCCCTAAAAACTTTTAACCAGTACATCACTGGATATGTGTCTTAAAAGTGATGGAGATAGGAAGAGTTTCTGATTAGATTTAATAACTTCTAGAACCATAATTAAATACTTTATGAGGAAAGCTTCTAATGATTGTTTTCTTTTAAACTATTCAATTTAATTGTGGATAGCATAAACAATGTTGTAGTGGGCAATAATAATGTTTAGCAATTTTTCTTATAAATTGTAGTTGGAATTCAAGCCACCACTTTAATCAAGGCATTCAATTTACTTGTTTATTAAGCATTTATTTTTATTCTTTATCTTATTAATTCAATAAATATTTTTAAAGGGCAGGTAACTGAGGCTGTTTTTATAATCTCATAATGCTTGCCATTAGTTGGGTAAAAAGCTTATAAAGCAATTCTCTGGGTACCCCTATTAATTAGGTGCTATTGATCCCCATTTTACAAATGAGGAAATTGAGGCTAGCAATTTGAACAAGAGCTTATTAGTAGTTGCTGGTAGAATTTAGATTCAAATTCACACCCAAGCCTAAGCTCTGCCTCTTTTTAAACTATTTTTGAAAATGTTTACTTTCACTTATTTTAATGTTTCACTTATTTTTCTGATAAAGGGACACTGTTCAAGGTAATTTAAGGTGACAGATTAAAAATATTTTAGGCTGATTCATAGATATAAAGACCAAAATGATTTTAAGATAAAATATTAATTAAATCCATGTTCTTATAAATCAAATAATGTGACTTTTTCTATGAAAATTAAGCTTTAACATTTTCAATTGTGTGTCTTGATTTCAAACACTGACCTCATGAATATCACTAACTCATCTTCATTTTTGTCAACTATTCACTCTGATTTTTGTCTTGGAAAATGATATCCTCTCCCATATTATAAAGTAGCCATTTGGATTTAGCTTAGGATGGCTAGAGAGAAATGTGATTTGATCTGCATCTTTCTCAAGTCAAGCATAGCAATATGGGTGATGCTTCATTTTAATGGACACAAATATGCACCAGATTCACATAACAGCATTTGCATTTATATACATAGAAATCAGAAACTGAATAACCTTGGGCCACTTATTTGCACTTGGGGTTTTCAATACTTGATTTGCAGAAAGAGAGAATTGAATTAGATAATTTGTCTCCAACAGATTTCCTAGAACTATTCGTTAAAATGACCTCAATACAAATTTGATGTTTTGAAAGATTCTTTATCCACCATCTCTTAAGGCATAGCACATTATGGAAACATAATTTATGTACTTTTATATTTTAAATATAAGTGCCACATGACATATAGACTCAACTGATACATTTATAACCAAACGGAAAGAATCAATACCTTGGTTGGCTTACTGTGGGTAAATGTCTGTTTTTTTTCAGACATCTTTTACTTTAAAGTATTTCAAAGATAAGTTAGAGATCTTTTAGAGGCCATGGAATCCCAAGTAGGAATCCATTTCACTGAATGATTGCTAAACTCTCTTCAATTTGGGTAATCTTGCAAGTCTTCCTTCCTTTTCTTTAAAGCATTCAAATAAGAATTTCAAATTGCTTTCCTGAATAGGAAAGGAATGTAGTACTGGGAGTTTCTTGGTGAGAAACTAAATTAATCATTTTAACCTGATTCACTTTGTGTTTTCTCATTTCAGAATGAACATTAAGTCAACAAATAATGCTTTTTTGAGACTGTCTTTTTCTTTCGATTGAAAACTTAAAAGAATTGCAAGTATGCTTGTAGTGGATAATGGACCTCTTAATATTTCTCAAGACTTGTTTTCTTTGCATATATAGCAATTATTATATTATTGTTGGTTGTGAGCCATGGAGTAAGTAAAAAATGTATATTTTAGTTTCAAAAAGAAAGTTGGAATATAGAATGATTGCCTTTTAAAAGGCAAAATGATGAAAGGTGTGGACCAGTGATTACTGGAAAGCCACTGCTTAAAATAACTCCTTTTGGGACTTCCCTGGCAGTGCAGTGATTAAGAATCAGCCCTTCCATTGCAAGAGACAAGGGTTCAATCTTTGATCAGAGAACTAAGATCCCACATAACTCACACCTAAAATATATTTTTTAATACAATAAAATAATTCCTTTTATCTTAATGAGTTCTTTCTATAGTCACATATTATTTTTATGCTCATGGAAAAGTCTGACTTTCTAATTTATTGTAAATTTTTATTATTAGCCTTATGTATATTCCTCATGTTGTGCACACTCAGAAAAATAACATAAGATTATTTGGTGTCATAACTCATCTAATTCTAGTAATATTGATAGCTTTCCTCATAAAATGTTTTAAAATATGCAATTATCTAATTAAAGGGTCACAAAAATTTGGAAAATTATTTATTTACATTTTATAGTTGAAAACCTAGAGGCTTAAGTGAGTTGCATAAAAGAACTCTAATTAAAGGAAAATATGCTTTCATAATTTAAATATACTGCTTTCAAATTTGGAGAAGGCAATGGCACCCCACTCCAGTACTCTTGCCTGGAAAATTACATGGGCAGAGTAGCCTGGTGGGCTGCAGTCCATGGGGTTGCAAAGAGTCAGACACGACTAAGTGACTTCTTTCACTTTTCACTTTCATGCATTGGAGAAGGAAATGGCAACCCACTCCAGTGTTCTTGCTTGGAGAATCCCAGGGATGGTGGAGCCTGGTGGGCTGCCATCTCTGGGGTCACACAGGGTCGGACATGACTGAAGCGACTTAGCTGCAGCAGCAGCTTTCAAATTTAATCTTAATTTACCAGTTATGTTATTTTGTGACTGTTTAGTGAGATATGTTTAACAAGAAATGTTTTCAAATTTCCTCCTTCATGAGAATATACATTGTGGTATAGGAACAAGACAATAAGTCAGTGAGCAAACAAACCAGAACATTTCAAAATTGAAGAAAAAAAAAAGTAGAGTGATGCCATAGATACCAATGGAATCAAGGGAAAAGGTTTTCACCATTATAGACAGAATTGTTAAGAAAAGTGTCTTTTAAGAGATAATATATTACTTTAGAAATGAAAAATGAGAGGAAGGCAGTCTGAAGAGCTGGGGGATGTTGTACCATGCAGCAGAAATAGAAAGGTCAAAATTTCTCTGATAATAAACAGCTTGTCCTATGTGATTAAAAGAAAGACTTCAGTTCATCAGAAGGAGATAGAAAGAGAAGCCAATATGTAATAAATAATGGAAAGCATAGAGAGAAGGACTGGAAAGCTATGCAAAAGCCAGATCATACAGTCTTAAGAATAGTCAAAGAACAGAATAGAATCAGTTGAGGCTGGAATGGTCCAAGACAGGGCTCTTCAGTTTTAATAAAGGTACTGAAATATAATTACAACTCATATGACTAGGGAAAAACTAATGATCTGTGTTACAAATGTGTGAACTTTTAGGTATTTTATAAACAAGATCATACAGGAAAAGATGGTACAAAAGAAGAGGGTAAATTGGTGTGTAAGTGTGTTTCTCTTTCAATCTTTTTTGTCTTATCCTATCCCTTAAAGCACTGGTCCCCAACCTTTTTGGCACCAGGGACCAATTTCATGGAAGAAAATTTTTCCATGGACCAGGAGAGGAAGGGAGATAGTTGGGGGATGATTCCAGTGCAGTAGTGCTTGCACTCCTATAATCCCACCCACCACAGGTCTGACAGAAGACAGACTTCAGGAGGTAATAGGAGTGATGAAGGCTAGCTGTAAATACAGGTGAACGGTTGCCTGCCACTCGACTTCTGCTGTGTGACCTGGTTCCTACCAGCCCACAGACCTGTACTGGTCCATGCCATGGAGGATTGGGGACTCTGTTTTAAAAGAGGGCAATGATTTTAATTACAGTTTATAAAATTTGTGAAATAAATACCTACTATTCCAAGGATCAACAATAAGTATCACGACTTTTCTTTAAAAGGACATTTTTTGATATGATTATCTTTTCCCCCTAAATTTAGGAATTAAAGCCAGCCCAAAGATTGCTTAAACATTTTGGAACCAGTATATACATTTTTTTTCTTTGGCTACTCTGATGGCTCAGTGGTAAAGAATCTTCTTGCCAGTGCAGGAGATGCAGTTTTGATCCTTGGATTGGTAAGAGCCCCTGGAGAAGGAAATGGCAGCCCACTCTAGTATTCCTACCTGGGAAATCTCATGGATGGAGGAGCCTGGTGGGCTACAGTCCATGGAGTTGCAAAAGAGTTGGATACAATTTAGCAACTAAACATCAACAAAATATGTTTTTAAGTATTTATCCATTGGAATTAGATTATGATTACACATGTTCACAAATACATAAGGTGATAGGTTTCACTATAAGATCAGTCTTCTAATTTGTTGAATTTAGAAGCTCTTAGTACTCTTAAAAATGGAGCAGCTTAAAAAATTTGAGTAAGTGGATTATACATATATTTTCCATATGATAGATTAGAACTTTGAATTTTATAAATAGCTATTTATTAATTCATTTCAGAAACCACAATAATAAGCCCATAATATACTACCACGGATAACATATTTTTACTTTAAAAATCTATGTTTTCCAAAAGCAAACTACTGAGAAGATTGGTATTATTTATAATTTTTTTTTTTGCAAAACCAAGTTGCAGTTCCTTAAAATTTAGTTGCAGTGTGGAATCTGAAACTACATCAGTGAGATTTTCTTGCTCTATTTCACTAAAATCCACTAGTCTATCTTGTACTTTGAATGGATCTTATCCATGCATTATATTATACAATTATGCATTGGTCATTTGGAAATAACGGCTACTTAGTTTTATACATCCCACAAGTGTTGATTCAATTTTTGTATGATATTCATTAATATCATCACCTCTTGTTACAAAAATTATTAAGAATTAGGAATCAGGTTTTGACTTTAACTCACCATTGTTATGCTACATCAGTGAAATGTGAACATCTTAGCAATATTAATAAAATCATTTGACATTACAGACCCCTGAAAGTGGCTCTTAATGGTCTCTGTGTGTTTGTGAGTGTGTGCTATGGTAACTCATTTCAACTGAGTCTGACCCTTTGTGAGCCCATGGACTGTGGCCCACCAGGCTCCTCTGTCCATGGGATTCTTCAGGCAAGAATATTGGAGTGGTTACCATGCCTTCCTCCTTGGGATATTCCCAGCCCTGGAATAAAATCTGCATCTCCTGCATTGGCAGGTGGGTTCTTTACTGCTAGCACCACCTGGGAATATTCTCTAATAGAGAGAGAGATCTCTTAATATTTCTAATAGATTATAAAACATACTTTGAAAATTGTGTGACTTAGTGTGAGCTGGTGACTGTGAAATATGAGAAAAAAGATAGACTCTTTTGAAGGTGAAACTGTAGATTTATTAATGGATTAAATGTGAGAATAAAAGCTCATGATGGCATTTACTTGGAAATTTAGGCGAGAAATGCAAAATGTTGAAGGGCAACTAAATTTCCTTTACATATTAATAATTTCCTTTCCTAATTCTGCATTAATTAGGGAAATACATAAATACCTATCTTGAGGAAAAATAAGTATGTTGTTTTGAATATTGACCTTGTATGCTGTGATCTTATTAAACTTTCTTATTAATACTGGGAGGTTTTAGTGGATCTTTTGGGGATTTTCTACATAGACAATTAAGTTGTCTGATGATAGAGATAGTTACACTTCATCTTTTTAATTCCCAGTGCCTTTTACTTCTTTCTCATGCTTTGTTTTACTTGATAGGTGAAGTCATCCTATCTGAAATTTTATCTGGCTGCTAGAAAATTTGCAATTATCAATTTATTTTCTTCAAAAGATACAGCACAATTTGTGTATTTCAAGCCATCAGTGCTTTCCATCTAAGTTGCTAAATTCATGGGCACTTATTATTCATAGTATTCTTCAATTACCCCTTTAATGTCCATAGGGTCTATACTAATGTCTCCTCCTTCATTCCATATAATATGATATGTGATTTTCTTGTTTTCACCTTTATCAGTCTGGTTAGAAATTTATCAAGTGTATTTGATCTTTACAGTGAACCAGATTTTGGCTTTGTGAATTTTCTCTACTGTTTTCCCATTTCAATTTTATTTTTTGTAGCAATTATTAAAAGTTTATTGTGCACAAATCAAAAAGGCAGCTTGCAAAATGAGCACTCAAAGCAAATCATGGAACTTTGTATAATTTCAATTCTTATAACTTTGTTAAGGTTTAATTTATGCCCATAATATTATTTAACTTTGTACTGTTTCATGTACACTTGAAATAAACATGTGTTCTGGTGTTGGTTATAGTGTTAGGTTAAATTGGTTGATAATGTTGTTCAGGTTGTCTATATCTTTACTGATTTTCTGGCCACTTGTACTATAAATTACTAAGAAAAGAATGTTAAAGTTTCTGACTACAACTGTAGAATTCTATTTCTATTTTCAGTTCTATCAGATTTCACATGTTATATTTTGAAGCTCTTTTATTGCTTGCATATACATTTAGTATTGTTGTACCATCTTGGAAAATTGACCTTTTGCTATTATATACTGTTCTCCTTTTATCTCTGGCAATATTCCTTGTTTTGAAGTCTGTCTGAAATTGATATAGCTACTCCAGATAGATGTGGGTTTTGCTGTTGCTATAGTTACCCGTAGTGCATCACAGACTTTAAATTACTCTACATTATTTGTGTTTAGAGAGGAGGCTGGTTTGTCAAAGGATTTTTCTTGATGTTTACTTCACTCTTAGATCTAAGTCCTCCCTTTGTGCACATACCTCAAAGAGGACTTCTCCATGCTTCTGGCCTTCTATCAGAAGTAGTCTGCTATTACTTGTTACTGTGGAGTGGGGTGGAATTTCTCTTATGTCTGCAGTTTTAAGGGCTTTTATTTTCTTATGCTAGCCAATTTAGTAATTTATTTTAAAAAAAATTAAATGAATGAACTCTTACTTGTATGATGCCACTGGTAAATAAGAGCTCTCATCATGCCTCTCCTTAGATGCAACATGTTTCCTTATATTTGGACTTAGTTATTTAACTTCTACCTTTTGTTCTCTGATGAGATTAACAAAAATCAATTTACAATCTCCATCATTACTTTGTTAAATGGTTAAGAGTGATGCTCTTTCCAGCTTGCATCCTAAACTGATACCCAAAACATGAGCATCTACTTTTGAGAGTCCAAACAGGAAACTTCCTATTGAATGTAAGTGAAAACTCATATATTCTCGTTTAACTATTAGATATAAACATACCTGAACTACTAGATATATACTTGTTTATTGATAAGTCCTTCATGACACCAAGATAGTGTGCTATAAGAAATGCCCTGATATCATATGGTTAGGAAAATATCCATGCACACTTGCTATTCAATTTGTCTTTATATTTGTTTATATTTTTAATTCTTAGGGAGCCAAGATAAATGAGTCTTTTTTTATATACATACTCTCTTCCTTAAGTAATTCTAGCAAGTATTGATTTCCTCTTATATTAACCCTGTAATGTGCCAATAGATTGACTCCGTTTTTTTTCTTTTTTTTAAAATGAAAGACCCTATTACTTAATATATTCATGTGTGTGCATTCAAGTGTGTGTGTGTGTGTGCGTGCATGTGTGTGTGCTCAGTCATGTCCAGCTTTTTGCAAAGCTCCGGAATGCAGCCCGCCAGCCTCCTCTGTCTATGAAAGTATCCAGGCAAGAATACTGGAGCAGGTTGCCATTTCCTACTCCAGGGAATCTTCCCGACCCAGGGACTGAACCCATGTCTCTTGTATCTCCTGCATTGCCCCATGGAGTCTTTACCATTAGCACCACCTGGGAAGAATACTGCTTACTATAACCCCACAAAATTTGCCATCTTTGAAGCTGAAATGATTTGGCCTAGAGGTCATCTTTTAAAACTCTTATCTACAGGAAGTTAGTCAATACTTTAAAAGAATGGCTGTTTATTTTATTTTAGCATATAACTTATAACATTATAACATATAACATTTCAATAATTTTATCCTTGTGGTCTTTCAAGGCTCTTAGAGAGATTACTTTAAATTTCAGTTACCCCTTTGATTATTCTTTCAGTTTGTCTTATAATGTTTATATGTTCACCATTAATTTACTTAACATCTTGGTGGCTTATCTCAAAAGAAAATTTGAAACTTGGTCAGTTCAGTTTAGTTCAGTCGCTCAGTCGTGTCCGACTCTTTGCGACCCCATGAATCGCAGCACTCCAGGCCTCCCGGTCCACCAACTCCCGGAGTTCAATCAGACTCGCGTCCATCGAGTCAGTGATGCCATCCAGCCATCTCATCCTCTGTCGTCCCCTTCTCCTCCTGTCCCCAAACCCTCCCAGCATCAGAGTCTTTTCCAATGAGTCAACTCTTTGCATGAGGTGGCCAAAGTACTGGAGTTTCAGCTTTAGCGTCATTCCTTCCAAAGAAATCCCACAGCTGATCTCCTTCAGAATGGCATCTCCTTGCAGACCAAGGGACTCTCAAGAGTCTTCTCCAACACCACAGTTCAAAAGCATCAATTCTTCAGTGCTCAGCCTTCTTCACAGTCCAACTTTCATATCTATACATGACTACTGGAAAAACCATAGGCTTGACTAGACGGACCTTAGTTGCCAAAGTAATGTCTCTGCTTTTGAATATGCTATCTAGGTTGGTCATAACTTTTCTTCCAAGGAGTTAGGAGAAGTTTATTTGTTCATTTTAAACATTTTTTTTCTAGGAAAAAAATCCTCATTAAATAACAGTAGTGATTTACTGAACAGCTAAAAATTATTATATACTTAAAAAATTTTATTTTATTTTATTTTTTTTACTTTACAATACTGTATTGGTTTTTGAGTGGTGGGTTTGCAATCAATAAGACTCAAATTTTTATCTTATATTTTTATTGTACTTGAATTATCATTTATTGTTCTATTTATTTGATGATTTGCTTGTTTAAAAATGTCCTTTGAGAGGTGCCACTTTCAGCAACAGAAACTAAAGAAACAACTCTCACACTGAAAAGAAAAGCTAGAAAAATGATTCTAGAGACACTGGAAAGTTAAAAAACTAATAAGGAATTGTGGGGTCAAGACTTAGAAGATTTAGAGAGGAAGGGAACCCTCAATGGTGAGGCCAGAATTTTACATTGGTCTCACTTAATGGATTTTTTTACTTAGAGGATTTTGTTGACTGTTGTAGAGGTGAGATAAGAGAGAATATACATTGGAAGGACTGATGATAAACCTGAAGCCCCAATATTTTGGCCACCTGATGCGAAGAGCTGATTCATTGGAAAAGACTTTAATGCTGGAAAGACTGAAGGCAAAGGAGAAGAGGGCAACAGATGATGAGATGGTTAGATGGCATCATTGACTGAATGGGCATGAGTCTGAGTAAACGCTGGGAGATATGAAGGGCAGGAAGCATGGTATGCTGCAGTCCATAGGGTTGCAGAGTCAGACGTGACTGAGCGACTGAACAATTGTAGAGGTGGCTGAAGTTCTGAAACACTAAATCAGCTTTTAAAAGCCTTACAGGGCTTGAGGGTGAATACTGGAATCAAGGGCTCTTAGGCTTTATGATAGATCCTGGAAGTCTGCTTGATAGAAGTAAGAATAAATCAGAAATTATTTAATCATTGTAGGGACACAAGCACAGCTTCAACTCATCTATTCGGAGGTGGATTATGTGACCTGAAATTGCAAACGTTTCTGAAGTGAAGTGAACTGAAAGTCGCTCAGTCGTGTCCGACTCTTTGAGACCCCATGGACTATACATACACAGTCCATGGAATTCTCCAGGCCAGAATACTGGAATGGGTAACCTTTCCCTTCTCCAGGGGATCTTTCCAACACAGGGATTGAACCCAGGTCCTCTGCATTGCAAGCATATTCTTACCAGCTGAGTCACAAGGAAATGTCTCTAGTCATCTGCTAAAGCAGAAGTATATCCTCTCTGGAGGAAGATACAATCATTTTAGACCTCAAATTATTTCTAAATTCCATAATGTCTGGCGCTTTGTCAAAGTAACAGGGTGTAGATAAGATTACACCTTGTTAATAAGATAGTAAATATCTAAAATAAGATATTTTAGAACATAGAAAAACAATGAAAATAGAAATATGTTGCTATTGTTTGTTATTGTTGTTTAGTCTCTAAGTTGTATCTGACCCACCAGGCCCCGCTGTCCATAGGATTTCCCAGGGAAGAATACTGGAGTGGGTCTCAGTTACTCCAGAAATGGAGTTATGAGATACAGAATTGTAATGGCTATGCTTTAGGATTTCCAAGAAAATGAGAATTTTGACAGAGAAATTAAAAGTTCAGTAAATGAAATTGAAATTTCTGAGTGTGTTTAACATTAGATTTGGCACAGATACAGAGAGAATTGTATAGAACACAGAACAGAAAAAAATCTGGAAGAAGTACTTTAAAAAATGATGAAAAATTCATTTTAAAAAGCATGAGAGAAAGACAGAGGGGGGATACACTGAAAAGGCTTTCAAACATGAAATAGGAGTTGTACAAAAGCCGGGAAGGAAGCAAATTGGACAGAAGCAATGCTTGAAAAGATACGTGATTGGGCTCGAGTCTCCCCAGCCAAACTGATGCTCTCAGCACATCCTCGGAGAAGCCCCAGCTCACACCAGGCTTCAGCTACAGTCCTCCTTAGGAGGCTATGGTCCCCTGGAGTACCCCTGGAGAAGCCCCAGCCTGCATCCCTTCTGGCTCCATCCTTACTGCCAAGGCAGCGGTCCTTGGCATGTAGCTACAGGAAAAGCTGTATACAGTTCAGCTCTATTTCCCTATCAAAGCCGTGGGGCACATGCAGTTAGGATATGGACATGCCTACACAAGAACATACATTTAAGACAAGAAGAGGTAACTGTCTCATCACCTAATTTTATAAACAAGTGTAGAAATTCAAACAAAACGAGAAGACAGAGGATTTTTTTTTCCAAACAAAAGAACGAGGGGGTACAAATGAACTTACTTAGAAAACAGAGGTAGAGTCATGGATGTAGAAAACAAGCTTATGGTTTCCAGGAGATAAGGGGGTGAGGGAGGGATAAACTGGGGAATTGAGACTGACATATAAACACTATTATATAAAATAAGAACTTGTAGTATAGCACAGGGAACTTTACTGAATATTCCATAATGACCTATATGGGAAAAGAATCTTAGAAAAGAGTGACTGTATATGTATAACTGATTCACTTTGCTGTACCACTGAAACTAACACAACTGTAAATCAGCTATATTGCAATAAAATTTTTTAAAAGATAAAACCTTAGGGTGAGGGAAGACACTCTAATGAATTGGAGATATGAAGTTTGCCTAAAATGCTCACCAACTCTGGAGAAGCACGGAAGGGCAAAATGAAAACTTCAGCAAAGAATCAGAAAACGATAGGGAAAAACCCAAATATCCACTGAACTTTATAAATCTTTATGTCAGATGTTCCTCCTTAAAATGACTAGTTCTTTTATTTTTTATACCTTTTCTATTAAAAATATCTGTACCTATTATATGTTTTATTTTAACAACTCTCCCAGGTTTCTCTATGCAGTTAAGAATATGCATTGGCAACACCCTCCAATACTCTTGCCTGGAAAATCCCATGGACAGAGAAGCCTGGTGGGCTGCAGTCTATGGAGTCGCTAAGAGTCGGACACGACTGAGCGACTCCACTTTCACTTTTCACTTTCATGCATTGGAGAAGGAAATGGCAACCCACTCCAGTGTTCTTGCCTGGAGAATCCCAGGGGCGGGAAGCCTGGTGGGCTGCCGTCTATGGGGCTGCACAGTCATACACGGCTGAAGTGACTTGGTGGCAGTGGTCTCTAGTTAACAGCTTCAAATTGAAAGTGACTTAGCATGCAAACATTCTTTATTACTACTTTCATTATAAAACTGCAACTTATTTTTTAAAATTATTAGACCATTATTGGTTTAACTATTATATTATGAGATGTAAAAGTTTAACAATAAGGAGGATAAATATACCTAATATTTGTGAAAGGTTTTATGTCATATTTTATAATTGACTACATTCCATATACACCTTGTCATCCATCACTTACTTGGCCATATTTTATAGCCTGGGATAATTTTGTTTTATATTTTTCCTCTTTCAAATATGCAAGCAATTAACAATTATTTACTGACTGTGTGTTCTGTGTTTAGGTAAAGTTTAGGGCTGGTCTTAAAGAACACAGATGATATGGAGAGATATGGGTAGCAGGAGATGAGAGAATAAAGGCTTTATACGTAGAAGAAAGGTCAAACAGCAACAATAACAAAAAAAATCAGGAAACAAACAAGGAGAATCCTGTTTGAAAAGGAAGAAGAATATTATCATGAACCAGGATAAAGTCAAGTTGGACATGCTGTTGGCCAGAAGGTTATCAGTAAGGTCTGAACTTAAGTTATTGGGTTATAGGAAACAAGCAGACGTGCATACTGTAGAATTTATTGGATGAAAGGAGAGGTTTAAGGAAAATTTATTGTGTTCTTCCCCTACTTTATTATCTATCTTTTATGAAAATAAAATTAAATACATTTTAATTAAATTTAAATAAGAACATAAGTTAAAATAAGAATGAGAGCATTATATTTTATAACTTACTGAAGAAGTACTATTCTACAGTGTCATCAAAGCTGTTACTTGGGAACACCTCTTTATTTTTGAAAAACTTTATTTTTTAAAAACTTTTTGGCCACACTATGTGGCATGTAGGATCTTAATTCCTTGATGAACCCATGTCTTCTGCACTGGGAGCATGAAGACTTAACTACTGGACCACTGGGAAAGTTCAGGCTCCATCTCTTTAGAATCACCAGTTCAGCTACTGTTGTCTTCAAATAATTTTGATCTACCAAATATAAACATATACACACTCTCTGTTTATATATGTATTTTATATAGTCTTAAAATCTGTATCTTTCTAAAATTATTTTACATATTACTATTTTTGTGTTAGCTTAATGAATTTCAATATCAAAAATCACAGTAATGTGAATAGTCTTTTACCCCAAACAATATTTTAATCATAGTAAAGGTATTTAAAGCTATGTTAATAATAAAAGGCCTAATTCTGTGGCTTTAGAATTTATAAAATACATTTCTTCCTATTTTTTAATGTAGAAGACTAGCAAGATACTAAAAATGACTTTCCAAATAAGTTACAGTATTTGGTTATTTTTTAATGTTTCAATTTGGATAAGAATACAACATTTTTAGATAATTTAGGAAAAGTATTTAATTATTTTGATGATTGGAGTAGGACAGTTTTGATCAGTGCTGACAAATATCTTCATCAGGTACTATTATCCAATCTTCCTACCCACGTCTACATCAGATATATTAATCATTTCCAACTAATGCTGGATGAAGCTTCAGAATTCTCTTCAACACAGTTATCCACCAGTTTTTCTCTCAATCCATTAAGCTGGATTGGCGATGAAATAGAACTTCTCTTTTCAAATTAGATGATATATTGATATGTTATTTGGAGTCCTAGATTATTTTATATAAGTTGAAAATTACAACTGGAAGATCTGTGTAAATACTGAGATTTACAAATGCTGCATGAGTTTGTTCCAATTTATTTGCTCATATTAATTTGGTGAAAAAAAAAGTTATCTTAAGATACAAAATAAACATCCTTCATGCTCTTTCAAACTCAGCAACTTCTGGGTTAAGTTGTAACAAATCAAAGATAACTGCTTTAGAAAGCATGATCTGAGTAAACTATTAATGTTTAAGAGTATCATGAACAAATAAATTAGAATCATTCTAATTAACATAGTAAAATGTCTAATTTGTGGGGTTTTCATATTGCGCTTTTAAAATACTTAAGTAGATTTATTTTTAAGTACATGTTTGCATTTCTATTAGTGATCACAGAGATGTGACTACAAGAAAAGGCAAACATGGAAGACAGAAACACTCATATTACCTGATGATAAAGTTCCACGTGTCTTAAATATAGGTATCCATCAAGGGTATAGATCTGTCAGAATTGTCCAGAAAAACACATAGCACACAAACACACACACACAGATTTATATTTAGAAATTGGCTCTTGAGACAATGGAGGCTGACAAAACTGAAATCTTTAGAACATGCTTCAGTTCAGTCGCTCAATCGTGTCCAAATCTTTTTGACCTCATGGATTGCAGCATTCCAGGCTTCCTTGTCCATCACCAACTCCCGGAGTTTACTCAGACTCATATCCATTGAGTCAGTGATGCCATCCAACCATCTCATCCTCTGTCAACCCCTTTTCGTCTCGCCTTCAATCTTTCCCAGCATCAGGATCTTTTCATATGAGTCACTTCTTTGCATCAGGTGGCCAAAGTTTTGCAGTTTCAGCTTTAGTATCAGTCCTTCCAATGAGTATCAGGCCTGATCTCCTTCATAATGGAATGGTTGGATCTCCTTGCAGTCCAAGGGACTCTCAAGAGTGTTCTCTGACACCACAGTTCAAAAGGAGCAATTCTTAGGCACTCAGCCTTCTTTATGGTCCAACTCTCACATCTGTACCATTGGAAAAAACATAGCTTTAACTAGACGGGCTTTTGTTGGCAAAGTAATGTCTCTGCTTTTGAGTATGCTGTCTAAGTTTGTCATAACTTTTCTTCCAAGGAGCAAGCGTCCTTTAATTTCATAGCTTCAGTCACAATTTTAAGTGATTTTGGAGCCCCCCCCCCCGAAATAAAGTCTGTCACTGTTTCTACTGTTTCCCCATCTATTTCCCATGAAGTAATGGCACCAGATGCCATGATCTTACTTTTCTGAATGTGGAGTTTGAAGCCAACTTTTTCACTCTCCTCTTTCACTTTCATCAAGAGGCTCTTTAGTTCTTCTTCACTTTCTGCCATAAGGGTGGTGTCATCTGCATATCTTAGGTTATTGATATTTCTCCCAGCAATGTTGATTCCAGCTTGTGCTTCACCCATGTGCTTAGGACATGCTAGAAGGTTTTAAACTAAGGCAACATTTAAGACTGCAGTTTTGAAATAGAGTTTCTTCTCTGGAATAACTGTTTTTTGCTCTTAAGGTCTTCAAATGCTTGGATGAAGACCCACCCAAATTATCAAGGACCATTTCCTTTAGTGACTCATTGGCAAAGACCCTGATGCTGGGAAAGGTTGAAGGTGGGAGGAGAAGGAGACGACAGAGGATGAGATGGTTGGATGGCATCATTGATTCAATGGACATGGGTTTAGTAAGCTCCATAGTTGGTGCTTTATTGACTATGCCAAAGCCTTTGACTGTGTGGATCACAAGAAACTGTGGATAATTTTGAAAGAGATGGGAATACCAGACCACCTGACCTGCCTCTTTAGAAATCCATATGCAGGTCAGGAAGCAACAGTTAGAACTGGACATGGAACAACAGATTGGTCCCAAATAGGAAAAGGAGTATGTCAAGGCTATATATTGTCATCCTGCGTATTTAACTTCCAGGCAGAGTACATCATGAGAAACGCTGGGCTGGAAGAAGCNTATGCAGGTCAGGAAGCAACAGTTAGAACTGGGCATGGAACAACAGACTGGTTCCAAATAGGGAAAGGAGTGTGTCAAGGCTGTATATTGTCACCCTGCTTATTTAACTTCCAGGCAGAGTACATCATGAGAAACGCTGGGCTGGAAGAAGCACAAGCTGGAATCAAGATTGT
Organism: Neotragus moschatus; assembly: GCA_006410615.1. Taxonomy (NCBI): domain Eukaryota; kingdom Metazoa; phylum Chordata; class Mammalia; order Artiodactyla; family Bovidae; genus Neotragus; species Neotragus moschatus. The sequence goes on from SJYA01001976.1 coordinate 988,337, forward strand.
CAGGAGAAATATCAATAACCTCAGATATGCAGATGACACCACCCTTATGGCAGACAGTGAAGAGGAACTAAAAAGCCTCTTGATGAAAGTGAAAGAGGAGAGTGAAAAAGTTGGCTTAAAGCTCAACATTCAGAAAACAAAGATCACGGCATCTGGCCCATCACTTCATGGGAAATAGATGGAGAAACAGTGGAAACAGTGTCAGACTTTATTTTTCTGGGCTCCAAAATCACTACAGATGGTGGTTGCAGCCATTAAACTGAAAGACGCTTACTCCTTGAAAGGAAAGTTATGACCCACCTAGATAGCATGTTCAAAAGCAGAGACATTACTTTGCCAACAAAGGTCCGTCTAGTCAAGGCTACGGTTTTTCCAGTGGTCATGTATGGATGCGAGAGTTGGACTGTGAAGAAAGCTGAGCACTGAAGAATTGATGCTTTTGAAATGTGGTGTTAGAGAAGACTCTTGAGAGTTCCTTGGACAGCAAGGAGATCCAACCAGTCCATCCTAAAGGAGATCAGTCCTGGTTCTTTGGAAGGACTGGTGCTAAAGCTGAAACTCCAATACTTTGGCCACCTCATACAAAGATTTGACTCATTGGAAAAGAGTGATGCTGGGAAGGATTGGGGGCAGGAGGAGAAGGGGATGACAGAGGATGAGATGTCTGGATGGCATCACCAACTCAATGTACACGAGTTTGCATGAACTCCGGGAGTTGGTGATGGACAGGGAGGCCTGGTGTGTTGCAATTCATGGGATCACAAAGAGTCAGACACGACTGAGCGACTGAACTGAACTGATAGTTGGTGATGGACAGCGAAGCCTGGCGTGCTGCAGTCCATTAGGGTCACAAAGAGTCAGACACAACTGAGCCACAGAATTGAACTGAACTGAATGTCAGTTGGTTGCAAATTTCAACCATATCTATAAAATACCTTCAGAGCAACACCTAGTTTAGTGTTTGATTAGAGAACTGGGTTCTCTAGCCAAGCTGATACATAAAACTAACCATTATGCATTTTCCTTTGTATGATAACAGTGAGAAAATGAGAAAAAGAACAAGTCACACGCACACAAAGTGGAAATGGTTGTTCCCAATGGAATGTTTGGCATTCCTTATAATTAATGGAATGAGAGTTTAACATAATTAATGGAAAGTTCAAGTTCAGTTCAGATCAAGACACAGATTGAGCTATGCATTTTGCTCTTCACAAAGGCTCTGGAATTTGTCTATATTATAGTCTCAATGACTTTACAAACTAGAAGAGAAGACAGGTATGTAGATTACCTTCAGATCAAACAGAAAGCTTGAGAAGCTATAGAAGTAGCAACATTCCAAAAAATGCATATCATATCTGTGTTTTTCAGATCAATACACAATCCTCTCGGGATATGTTCTAAGGATGAAAAGTTTTCTAAGACTACTTTTTTTTTTTTTTTTTTCCAGGAGCAATTCCCAGAGCATAATTTAGCTCTCCCACAACTTAATATAGTTATTTCCTTATCAGAAGAGAAAAATAATGATTAAAAAAGACACACACACACACACAAAAGGTATGCTCAAAATATTTTCAGCCTGTGAAAGTTAGGCTCAGGAGGAAAAACCATTGTGCTGGGAGAATACTGAGCATAAAACTCTGCCCATAGTAGTCATATATCCCTTTTCTCCTTTTTTGGCCTGCATGCTATTGACAGAATCTGTGACAAGAAACTGAACAGTTGTGTTGTTCCCAGATGGAAGGGCTCATATTTGTAGCAGTCCCATCTTTTGTTAGAGGTAAGCGCTAGCACAAAGTTGATGGATGAGACCATTATCCACTGATAGTCATAAGATCGAATTACCCAGATAATCTTCTTGTCTTTCTTCTCCCAAATTCTTGGGTAGGCTCCAGGAAAAGAGAGAGGTGCTGAATTACTGTATTTATTCTTGTGCAGAGCTTGTAACTCAACCTCATTCTCCTTCATTATAATTTCAAACTATCAGGGTTAATTGACAGCAAGCCTTTATATCTAGATTTGTTCCCATTACAAGTGTGTCCTTGACTACACAGGTAAGGTAAGAACTTTAGTTACTGCTGTAATTAGATGTATTTCAGGCAGCTGTGCTTCAGTTAACCAAAAGGAAAACTCAAAAATGAGCTATCTTTCTGCAACATTGACAGGGATCCCATGTTTAGTGTCATTTTCTGAGCAATCAAAAGCATGGTAAGTAGGCAAGAGAATTTAGTCTGAGGGAATTCTACTCCCTCTCTAATTCTAATCACCATCCTCACTTTATCCCTCATCAATTGTTTTTTTTTAATAACAGAGTACTATCATCTGTAAGGAAAATACTATGAGATAGGATGGTTTTGAAAAATCCATACCTCATTGGACTAATATGATGCTGAAGAAAAAGAGATACATCTTTGATGTGGTAAAATGACAAATTAATTTACTCTGTCTAATTTATTATTTAAATTAGTTTCCTTTAAAGGAAGACATTCAGATAAGTATGTGCCACCAAAATGTACATGGTTTTCTACCTGTGCTAATTCACCCCTCCCTTACCTAAACAATTATGGAAAAAAACATTTTTCACCAAAATTATTTACATTTCTCCAAAGAAAGTATACAGGGCTTCCTAGGTGGCTCAGTGGTAAAAGAATCTGCCAGCTAATACAGGAGACGTAGGAAATGTGGGTTCTATCCTTGGGTCAGGAAGATCCCCTGGAGGAGGAAATGGCAACTGGCTCCAAATTCTTGCCTGGGAAATCGTGTGGACAGAGGGAGACTGGTGGCCTGCAGGCCATGGAGTATCAAAAAGTTGGGCGTGACTGAGTGACAGGGCATGAGCCTATGTGCATGAAAAAGAGTATACAGTCAGCCCGTCTTGTTGTTGGGTTTTGCATTTGTGGATTCAACCAACTGTTCAGTTCAGTTCAGTTGTTCGATCGTGTCCGACTATTTATGATCCCATGAATAGCGGCATGCCAGGCCTCCCTGTCCGTCACCAACTCCCGGAGTTTACCAACTGTAGATAGAAAATATTCTGTAAAAAATTCCAGAAAATTCCCAAAAGTAAAATTTAAATATGCGGGATGCCAGCAACCATTTATATAGAATTTACATTGTATTTATAACTATTTACATAGAGCTTACATTATATTAGGCATTATGAGTAACACTGAGACGGTTTAAAGTCTACAGGAGGATGGTGTAGGTTATATGCAAATACGACACCATATTATATCATGATTTGAGTATCTGTGGATTTTGGTATCCATTGGCTAATTTCTGATATATATCAGCTGAAGTGGCTAAGCTGGGGCTGAGGATCCACTTCCAAGATGTCTTCCCTTATATGGCTGGCAATTTATGCTGTACATCACCAAGAAAGTGGGGAGTGGAAGGCACACTATCTTTACTGTTCCATGAAATCCTGACATCTATACAGGTCCATATTCCAGTTCATTTATTAGCGCTTAGTACTACTGCTTAGCAATGACTCTCCTTAGGTTGTCGTTCTGACCTTTAGGCTCTTGGTTTTGCCTTCTGATTCATCCTTCCTTTTCCATAAAGAATGACTGTTTGCCCCTGAGTAGTTTTACCCAGCCGCTTTATCTTATAGTGGTTCAGAAATCTAAAGGTCACTTTTCATTTTTTTTCATTTTAATTTGTATTGTCACTGTCCATGTTAGCCCAAGGCATCACTGTTTCCAACCACAAAATTTACTTAAAATTCAGTAGCTTTTAAAATGATTCTTATTCCTGTTCATCTAACCAAAGTCATAGTCAACAATCTTTTTAGGTAAGTCCTCCATTTTTGTCTTCTTGTAAGACTACTGACATGCAGCTCTCTTAATTTTAGCCCTGTTTTTAATGGAGAAGAGCTGTGAGCTGTACTCTTAAGGTTCTTAGAGAACTTGATATGACTGAGTGAATTTCTAAGTCAATCCTTAAATCTTCAGAGGTATTAAAAATGATGACATATTCCCACCTTGGATTTGATATGTGCTCTGAAGTCCATTATCATTTGAGAATCTTGGAGAGGCCAGTAATATGGAAAGCTTTTTTTTTTTTTTTAAATTTCACAAGACCTGGCAGTTTATATCTCCTTTAAATTCACTTGAAAACTAAACGATACTTTAAAACTCATTTCTTTTCTCTCTCATTTTTATAGGATAGTTATACTGATGGCTGTTTAAGTCCCAGTAAGGGACTATTGATAGAAAAGGAAAACTAGGAAATTTTGGGAGATCAGAGTAAGTTAATAATCGCTCAAGAAAGCAATCAGAACATCGTGGAATGAAGCATGCTTGCTTAACTATAAAGTCATAAATAAAAGCACAAAACATGCCTCAGGCCATTAGGTGGAAGAAGATTATCACCACTATTTCACTGACTTGAATAGGAGCTATCATAATCCTAGACTGACGTCATAAGGTCATACAATCTCCTGCCCAATATGAAAGAGGAGCTGGTGATGTAAGCCTGATGGCTATTTGAAGAAGGTAGTCTTTTTCCACTCCCCCACTTTCCTTTGACTATAAAATTATAGCCAACTTAATCCTGGAAAGCAGGGCTCCCTTGTCAACCCACTTACATCTCTCAATAGCATCCTATGTTAATAAATCTAATTCTTGTTTATCGTTTTGCCTCTCGCTGAAATCCTTCCATGTTGAGACACAGAGGACCTCATCCTCAGTAAGTCCAGACTCCAGGTGAATGGGTCCAATTAAAAGATTTTGAGTTCAAGTCCTAATTAAGGCTTTGGCCAGGTTTGAGTCCTGGCACATAGATTCGAGTCCTGGCACGTAGATTCAATTCCCAGTCTGAGGTTCATGGTTTCAATTTTGTCAAAATCATCTGTGAGAAGGAATTGGGTGGAAATTTCAGTAGTCTGCCCTGTAATCTCTAACTAGATCATTCGGTTCATTAGATACAAGGTCTGTCTTCCACACAGTCAAAGGCTAAGTGTGGTTGCACTCTGTCTCTATATAACAAGGGTCTCCTTTCTTCCAGCTTCCAATAATGTCTTCCTCTTATTCTTTAAGTCATCACTAACATCCTTGAGTGCCATCAAAGATGTGTTAATAACCTCTTCAAGACTCTTTATATTTCCTTGACACCTTCCTCAAAGTCCTTCCAACTTCCACCCTTTACCCAGACACCAAGAAGCATGTTTTATATTTTGCTGTGATAGAACCCTACTTCTAATTAACAAAACTGATTGTGGTTTTCTATTACTACCTGAAATCTATTCCAAAATCTGGTGACTTAAAAGAGAAGTAACATTAATTTTGATCATGATTTTCCCATTAGGTGAAGGCTTAAAAATAGCTCATGTCTGTTTCATTTGACATCTACTGGGGTAAACGTTAGGGATTGTTCTCTCTTGAAGACCTGTGCGTTCATATATCTGCCAGTAGATGCTGGATGTCAGCTGAGACCGTAGCTGGGGATGGTGACTAGAACACCTACACACAGCCTCTCCGTTTGACCCAGGCCTCCTCACAACAGGGGGGATAGTTTCTGTGGGCAGTCATCCTAAGAAGAGAGCTGGACAGAAGACCTATCACCTATTATGATCTAGCCTGAGTTGAGTTTTATGAGATAAGGTAAGCAAATGAGATAAGGTAAGCAAATTATGAGATCATAATTTTAAACAGGAATCCTTTTCATTTTCTTTTACTTTTTATTTAATTTCTAACCAGATATTTTGATTTTGAATAAAAATCTTTAGCCTTCTAAAATTAAAAGTTTATATTAAAAGTGAAAATTATATCATGTGTGGGTGAGATACTGCTCGTTGTATTATGAATGAAATAAGTGAAGTGAAGTCTCTCAATCATGTCCAACTCTTTGCGACCCCATGGACTGTAGCCTATCAGGTTTCTCAGACCATGGGATTTTCCAGGCAAGAGTACTGGAGTGGGTGGCCATTTCATTCTCCAAGGGGATCTTCCTGACCCAGAGGTGGAACCCGGGTCTCCTGCATTGTAGGCAGATGCTTTATCCTCTGAGCCACCAGCAGCAAATAAAAAATTAAATATTAATTAGCAAATTATACATGAATAAGTAATATTACTGAAGATGAGAAAATTCTTACTAAATTCTTTACTAAAAGCAAAAAATCATTTAAAGTACTAGAACAACAAAAATATAATTATAAACAAATGTAAAAAGTAATATGAAGAACCTTTTAATTACCCACTGAAGAATTCTCTATTATGATAATATTTCAATAATATTTTACCTATATGCTAACTAAAATAAACCCAGTAGCTTCTAATGACATCATTAAATGTTTTCATTTGTCCCTGGAAAGAAAACAATTCAGTATGTACTTTGTGAGCAAGGTAGATTGCTTCAGACATGTCTGACTCTGCAACACTATGGACTGTAGCCCATCAGGCTCCTTTGTCCATGGAATTCTCCAGGTAAGAATACCAGAGTGGTTTGCCATGCCCTCTTCCAGGGGGTCTTCCCAACCCAGGGACTGTACCCAGGTCTCTTATGTCTCCTGCATTGGCAGGCATGTTCTTTACCACTAGCGCCACCTGGGAAGCACCTCAATGTGTGCTAAGGTGAAGTAAATATACCAGTTCTAGATAAGATATTTCACTATTAGAGTGTCAGAATTATATGGAACTTACCCTACAAACTTTAACAACATACTTGCAAAATAAACTTGCTGCTGCTGCAAAGTCGCTTCAGTTGTGTCTGACTTTGTGCAACCCCATAGACAGCAGCCCACTAAGCTCCCCCATCCCTGGGATTCTCCGGGCAAGAACACTGGAGTCGGTTGCCATTTCCTTCTCCAGTGCATGAAAGTGAAAAATGAAAGTGAAGTCACTCAGTCGTGTCCAACTCTTTGCGACCCCATGGACTGTAGCCCACCAGGCTCCTCCATCCATGGGATTTTCCAGGCAAAAGTACTGGNAATTCTTGTTTATCGTTTTGCCTCTCGCTGAAATCCTTCCATGTTGAGACACAGAGGACCTCATCCTCAGTAAGTCCAGACTCCAGGTGAATGGGTCCAATTAAAAGATTTTGAGTTCAAGTCCTAATTAAGGCTTTGGCCAGGTTTGAGTCCTGGCACATAGATTCGAGTCCTGGCACGTAGATTCAATTCCCAGTCTGAGGTTCATGGTTTCAATTTTGTCAAAATCATCTGTGAGAAGGAATTGGGTGGAAATTTCAGTAGTCTGCCCTGTAATCTCTAACTAGATCATTCGGTTCATTAGATACAAGGTCTGTCTTCCACACAGTCAAAGGCTAAGTGTGGTTGCACTCTGTCTCTATATAACAAGGGTCTCCTTTCTTCCAGCTTCCAATAATGTCTTCCTCTTATTCTTTAAGTCATCACTAACATCCTTGAGTGCCATCAAAGATGTGTTAATAACCTCTTCAAGACTCTTTATATTTCCTTGACACCTTCCTCAAAGTCCTTCCAACTTCCACCCTTTACCCAGACACCAAGAAGCATGTTTTATATTTTGCTGTGATAGAACCCTACTTCTAATTAACAAAACTGATTGTGGTTTTCTATTACTACCTGAAATCTATTCCAAAATCTGGTGACTTAAAAGAGAAGTAACATTAATTTTGATCATGATTTTCCCATTAGGTGAAGGCTTAAAAATAGCTCATGTCTGTTTCATTTGACATCTACTGGGGTAAACGTTAGGGATTGTTCTCTCTTGAAGACCTGTGCGTTCATATATCTGCCAGTAGATGCTGGATGTCAGCTGAGACCGTAGCTGGGGATGGTGACTAGAACACCTACACACAGCCTCTCCGTTTGACCCAGGCCTCCTCACAACAGGGGGGATAGTTTCTGTGGGCAGTCATCCTAAGAAGAGAGCTGGACAGAAGACCTATCACCTATTATGATCTAGCCTGAGTTGAGTTTTATGAGATAAGGTAAGCAAATGAGATAAGGTAAGCAAATTATGAGATCATAATTTTAAACAGGAATCCTTTTCATTTTCTTTTACTTTTTATTTAATTTCTAACCAGATATTTTGATTTTGAATAAAAATCTTTAGCCTTCTAAAATTAAAAGTTTATATTAAAAGTGAAAATTATATCATGTGTGGGTGAGATACTGCTCGTTGTATTATGAATGAAATAAGTGAAGTGAAGTCTCTCAATCATGTCCAACTCTTTGCGACCCCATGGACTGTAGCCTATCAGGTTTCTCAGACCATGGGATTTTCCAGGCAAGAGTACTGGAGTGGGTGGCCATTTCATTCTCCAAGGGGATCTTCCTGACCCAGAGGTGGAACCCGGGTCTCCTGCATTGTAGGCAGATGCTTTATCCTCTGAGCCACCAGCAGCAAATAAAAAATTAAATATTAATTAGCAAATTATACATGAATAAGTAATATTACTGAAGATGAGAAAATTCTTACTAAATTCTTTACTAAAAGCAAAAAATCATTTAAAGTACTAGAACAACAAAAATATAATTATAAACAAATGTAAAAAGTAATATGAAGAACCTTTTAATTACCCACTGAAGAATTCTCTATTATGATAATATTTCAATAATATTTTACCTATATGCTAACTAAAATAAACCCAGTAGCTTCTAATGACATCATTAAATGTTTTCATTTGTCCCTGGAAAGAAAACAATTCAGTATGTACTTTGTGAGCAAGGTAGATTGCTTCAGACATGTCTGACTCTGCAACACTATGGACTGTAGCCCATCAGGCTCCTTTGTCCATGGAATTCTCCAGGTAAGAATACCAGAGTGGTTTGCCATGCCCTCTTCCAGGGGGTCTTCCCAACCCAGGGACTGTACCCAGGTCTCTTATGTCTCCTGCATTGGCAGGCATGTTCTTTACCACTAGCGCCACCTGGGAAGCACCTCAATGTGTGCTAAGGTGAAGTAAATATACCAGTTCTAGATAAGATATTTCACTATTAGAGTGTCAGAATTATATGGAACTTACCCTACAAACTTTAACAACATACTTGCAAAATAAACTTGCTGCTGCTGCAAAGTCGCTTCAGTTGTGTCTGACTTTGTGCAACCCCATAGACAGCAGCCCACTAAGCTCCCCCATCCCTGGGATTCTCCGGGCAAGAACACTGGAGTCGGTTGCCATTTCCTTCTCCAGTGCATGAAAGTGAAAAATGAAAGTGAAGTCACTCAGTCGTGTCCAACTCTTTGCGACCCCATGGACTGTAGCCCACCAGGCTCCTCCATCCATGGGATTTTCCAGGCAAAAGTACTGGAGTGGGGTGCCATTGCCATCTCCGAAAATAACCTTGAGCCCTATGTAAATCTAGTCTGGTAAATGCAGAAAGACGAACTTCACTCATCTGTACCATCACTCTAATACTTCTGAGGTTATCTGGAGTTTCCTTCGAATTATCATGTTTACAAATACAATTCCTGCATTATCATACTTCACCATGTAACATTTTTTAACTTTTAATAAAATTAGCATTTTTCTAATTCCACAGAAAGTGTTTTTATTTGAAACTAAAGCCAAACAAAATAGAGTTACTTATAATTTCACTTAAAGAAGTAATCATGCTACAATTTTTATCAATATTCTTCTTTTCAATTGCCTCCTTATTCTTCTATTTGCTTCCATCTCTCTATTTTTACCTTTTTTCCAGTTTTTCTCTGTAATTATCATACACAGCACTTTTTGTCTTCTTAACAATCACTGAGCTAGAATGTCATGATTAAAAAATTTATAGTTAAATGTGACTATATCCTATTCCTATATTTAAATAATTTCATAAAAATCATTTAACATAGGAAGTTTATGTGTCCATTTCATATATTTAAACATCTGTTATCATAGATGGTCTTAATGGAAATGAATTTTTGCACTCAATTAGCATAACACTTTAGCTAGAGATTTTGGAGACTTTAATCTAGGATGCTGGTAATGGGGGTTTATGTGAGCTCTCTGTACATCACTAAGTTCTCTCCAAGTCTAAGAAAAAAGAAGAAATCATGAGGTCTATTCAAAGACACTTCATAAGTAAACATATTTCTCATTGTGAAATCCATTCAATTTAGACATGTTTGAAGTGTCATTTATGCCTTAGTGGCAGAGCAGAAATGATTCTAGAGGGATACACCAATGATTCTTATATTAAGGGGATATTTGCTTCAAAATGCAACTTGTATTATTTAAAAATTCTTTTTCAGCTATGATTCAACCCTGACTTCAAACCATCATCACACTCCCACTGTCTTCTGACTTAACAGCTGCCAAGATAGTGTGCCATGATCAAATCCCAGTGTGCTCGAACAAGTTAACTGCTTTATAAAACATTATCATCTAGGAAGAAAAGAACTGGTCCAGAGACAACTATCTACAAGATTTTGTTGTGGGTGAATGATATTTTTGTTCAAACTTCAGGTATTAAAGGGGAAGCTCAGATAGCAAATGTTACATAGTTCAAAGCTGCTTTCAAACAGAGAGGTTTCTTTCTGTTACTGTTACCTGAATGAAAAATAAATTATAAAGGCTAACTGACCAATAAATGGTTTTTAAGCATGCAATTTAGTTGTTTTCCCCCCTTTTCATCTGAATCCTGTTTTGATTACCATTTTTCAGAAGCTTTCAAATGTTGATAATTTATCATAAGGACTTTCTTTTCATGCAGCCCTGTACTTCCTTTCAGCAGGCACATCCCAGCATGACTCCAGCATTTATAGAGCAAGGATGACTTCTAATAGCCTAGTTTTTCAACTGCAAGTGGAATAAAGGCTAATTGCAACAAACCACTTCAGTTTAGTAAAACTAGAAGTCTCCTGGCCAGTCAGACAAATCCATTAGGATTTTATTGGGTCCTAAAAAGAGTTATGTGATTCCCTAGGATCCAATCCTTGTCAATCAGGCATGGTAAATTGGATTCTTGAATAGGGAAATCCCTTAGGGAGAGTAGATGTTATCTAGATCAGATGCAGTGATTTTTTTCGACTGTGTGCTCACTAGATTCTGTTCTCTCTTTAGTGAACCAATAAAACCATAATAAGTATTGATTAACCCATTACTGAGCATTATCCACTGGCTTCTGCCTGGCTGTATTTAAACACTACATTGTACTTTCACAGTGCCACCATACAGACACTTGCCTTGCTTTGGCCCACTTGCCAAGATGGCACCAAGTGTACTTCTTTTCAGCACAAACTACATATTTCAATTATACTGCCTCTATCAGCTTCCAAGATGTCCTGCTGGCTTTCTGAAGGAAGAAAATCATGCCGTTGTTTCTGGTACAATGGAATATATGTGTAATTCAAGTGTTCAGTATTTTCAAATCTTAGGGATTGCTTTTCACTAGTGGAAAAAATTTAAAAAATCTCATTACAAGACCTAAGAAATTTTTTCATATTGAAAAAGGGTATCCTGTACAGTCTTGTATTTATACCTCGTTGAACAAATTATGTAACCTGCAGATCATCTATGATGTCAGTACAGGAAGTTTTCAGGTGCACACAGACGATTTCATTAATTATTGAAAAAATGTTATGACATTCAGATCTCAGAACTTTGTCTGAAAGAGAAATCTACAATATTTTCAGAATTTCCTCCTGAATACTAGCTTGCTCATGGCTCTCTGCTCTTCTTTCTGTGTGCTACTTAGTAGTTAGAAATGCAAAGATCAGGCAGATAAATTAAGTTTGATTAGAGAGGACAAGGTCATGTGCTGAATGAAGATAGGTCAATCTCAGGCATCAGAGCAAAAAAAAAAACAAAAACCACCCACTTGTTAAATTTACATGAATTATTGTCCTTTTGTAAATTATTTTGTTTCATATTTATTCAGACTACATACATAGTTTTTAGGGGGAAAAACACACTTTGAAAAATTGATGTGCATTTATGTTATTTTGTAGTTTATAGTCCCTGAGCCTATATTGCTTTTTGTGTTCATTACAGAATAGTCATTTGATCAAGTGATTTTCAATACATTGTCAAAATAAATTACATTCACTTCATTAGATGTACAGGAAGTGTAGCTAAAGCAGGGACAAGTATTAATTTAGGACTCTGCAGAAACTGACACTCCATCTTATGACCCTGAGGCTGTATTATTCAAGATACCTAGTGATGGAAGGAAGTCTGTCTCCATAGCAATTACCTAAATCTTTTATCAGTCATTTCTGGAAAGAAAATTAGAGCAATTGTGTCAGGATGGTCATATGGGCAGAAATTGCACACTCATTCAAACCACTTATGTCTCTGACTTTGTCCTTGCTTGATCGCTGCTTTTGTTTACTACTCTGCGTTTGAAAGCTTGATTGGACATGAGCAGATGTGCCAAACTGTAACCACAAAAGGTCAGCCTTTGTTTTCTTCTCATTTCTTTCTTCCTTCTTCCTTCCTTTCTTTCTTTGTTTCTTCCTTCTTTTTTCTTATTTTTATTTTTCTTTCTTAGCAAAATTACTGGATTGTACTGTTTCACTTTAGTGAACAAGTTACTCAAATTAGGCTAACAATATTAAGAAAACTCAATTAGATATACTTAAAATAAGCTGCAGCATCTTTTCTTACTCATAACTATTATATTCAATAATATTTAATAGTCAAGTGAGTGCAAAAAAAATAATGCAAAGAATGTATCTCTTCTTTTACCATATTACATGACATGTGAGTATTAATTGATCAAACAACTGATGTCATACCAGGAAATTTGTCAGTGTGGAGGGCCACTGTTTAAATGTGATTTTATTAATCTCATCTAGAAGTTTTAAACATATTAAAACAAATTGGTAACCAAAGACGACTTTCAGAGGCACCATGGGAAAAGCTTGAAAAATCCCTCTGAACATTCAGATTTTTGCACTGTTGGATTTGAAATAAGAATAAAAAGCTTAACTCTTGATCAGTAAGAGTTGCAGTTTTCATTGAGTGGTATGAACAACGCAGTCTAAGTTTTCCCTTCAAGTTCCTTGTTCAGGAAAATTTACAATTAATGGCTTTCTACAACAGCAAAGATATCCCCTTCTTCATGGCTCAGCTAGGGACCTGCCAGACTAATCTATTCCCAGTGGGCTGGCCATGGTCTTTTACTCTATCTGTCTTAGCATATTGATTTCTGAGCTGTCTTATTGGTTCTTAACATAATTATAGCAGGAGTGGGTCTCTTAGTACAGCTAATACATTTACACCATGGCATCTAGGGGAGCTTATTATAACGGCATCCGGTAGAGCCACTATAGTTAAGAGTCAGTTTCTATTTCTATTATAAAGCTCATTTTTCAGGAATTTATATCTTAGCAGTTTTAATTTATTCAAAAGGGGGAAAAAAATACAGTGGCTTTGTGTCATCCAAGATTCACATATCCCTGCCCTTAAACGTTAATATAACTGAAGTCTCCATCCTTGCCACACTTTTGACATTTTCAAGAAAACAAATGATATTTTCTACTCTTTGAGATCTTTGATGTAACAACTAATTTGACACAGAGTTCAGTTGTGGTATCAAGAGAGGTGGTTTTTATAACTTAAATATTTTATGAATAGCATCTGTACTTACATTTTCCTCTACAAAAGATACAATGATTCCTTGACCCCCAAAGATAAAGTAAATATGTTGATCCACTAACTAGATAGAGATTTGACAGAAACAATGTTTCTTGAATAGAAAGATACCATCAAGGGTATCTTTTACTGAAATATTCATAATAGACTTCTCTTTCTAAATATGATAGCATAGTATGTAAAGAAAGAGACATTGTCTGTATAGGACAATTTTGCTAATTTTGCATAATTTAAGATATACAGAAGAATTCCAACAATTGACTGATAAAAGATTGGTTTGTGTTTTCATAGATTTAAAAGTATGAAGTTGTCTTGTCTAAAAAGTATCTTGGTTAATTGAGAGTTAGGTGATCTGGCCATGGATGACTCATTCAGTTTATGAATGTACATTTGAAACATTAAGTAGTAATGTCTCATAAATTAACATTTTACTGAGGAATTGTGTCCTCAGATCTTTGAATTCAGTCTGGACTCTAGAAAATACCAAACTTCCCTGCTAGATTATATTTGTTTTCTCTGACCATTCTTAGAAGTACTGGAAGATGATGTGAAAGATTCAAAGTGAAATTTGTGGTATGGTTAATTCATGATCTTTGAATTTTCCTTGTCTATAGTTATACCATGCAAACTCAAATTAGGCTATGGTAAAATGAAATTCATATAACAACCACTTTGGCACTGGAATTATTTTTATATTTTATACTTAACAATAGCATAAGAACTTGATAGTATCATATTATACATTTGTAGTTTTTATATAAAATATAAATATCATTTTACCGTCTACAATATATATATAAACTTTTCTGATAATGTAAAATTTATTTCCCTAAGAATATGAAGTTATAATCTGAACATTCAATTCTAAATTGGTTATACATCATCAGTTATTATACTTTCCCCTACTATAATACAAGATTTCATTTAATGTTACTGAAATGGGATTTGTTTCATCTATTACACCTATTTTCATATGTGTTAAGCATAAAATGGGAAAAGATTAAAAAAACCCCTTGTGAACAAAGCTTAAAGCCTAGAAAAGTGAAAAGTGTCATAAATGCCATAGTGGAGGTAAGTAAAAAATACTGAGAGATTTAAAGCCCAGAGGAGATGGTAACAATTCTGGAAAGAGAGTCAAGAAAGGCTTTAAAAGGGATGTTACATTAACATCCCCTCTATCTGCAGTTTTACTTTCCCCAGTTTCAGGTACCCACAGTCAACTAAAATCCAAAAATATTAAAAGGGAAAATCTCCAAATAAATTCATAAGTTTTAAATTGTAGCTTTTTTTCTGAGTAGCGAGATGAAAACTCATGTCCTCTGGCTCTTTCTCATCTTGGCTATAAATCATCCCTTTTCTCAGCATATCTCTCCCCATTAGTCACTTAGCCTTCTAGGTTATCAGATCCATTGAGGAGATATTGCAGTGCATGTTTTTGTTACCCTGATTTTACTCAAAAATGGCCCTCAAAACCCAAGAGTAGTGATGCTGGAAATGCAGATATGCCAAAGAGAAGTCAAAAAGTACTGCTTTTAAGTGAAAAGGTGAAAGTTCTTGACCTAGATGGGAAGGAAGAGAACTGTATGCTGAGATTGCAAAAATCTTCAGTAAGAACAAATCATCTATTCATGAAATTGTGAAGAAAGAAAAAGAAATCTGTGCAAGTTTTGCTATACTATCCAAACTGCCAGAGTTACAAACAGCCTGGACAGTGAGTGCTTCATTAAGACAGAAAAGGCATTTTCATGTGTACAATAAGATATTTTGAGATACAAAGACCATACAACTTTTAATATAACATATTGTTATAATTGTTCTATTTTGTCATTAATTACTAATCTCATTCAGTGCTTAATTTTTCAATTAAGGTTTTCTTAGGTATATTATGAATAGAAAATAATGTGTGTGTATGTATTATATATATATATATATATATATATTACTATTCAGTACTATCTGTGATTTCAGGCATCCACTGGGGGTCTTAGAACATATCCTCTGATATGTTCTAATGTAGGGCTATGATATTTTGGGGGCTTGCCAAGTGGCTTATCAACCCTGATATTCATTGGAAGGACTGATGATGAAGCTGAAGCTCCAATACCTTAGCCACCTGATGTGAAGAGCCAATTTACTGGAAAAGACCCTGATGCTGGGAAAGATTGAGGGCAGGAGGAGAAGGGGGCTACAGAGTATGAGCTGACTGGATGGCATCATCGACTCAATGGAAACGAGTTTGAGCAAACTCCAGGAGATGGTGAAGAGCAAGGAAGACTGGCATGCCGCAGTCCATGGGGTCACAAGGAGCTGGGCATGACTTAGTGACTGAACAACAACAACACAGAGTGTGGTGCAATGGTAAAAAATCTGCCTGACAATGCAGGAGACATGGGAGATGTGGGTTTGTCCCTAGGTTGCAAAGATTTCCTGGAGAAAGGTATGGCAACCCACTCCAGTATTCTTGCCTGGAAAATCCCATGGACAGAGAAGTCCAGCAGACTATAGTCCAGGAGGGTTACAAAAAAAGTTGGACACAATTTAGCAACTGAGCATACAGCACATTATATTTTGGAATTATGTTTTGAAACATAAGTAGATAGTTGACTGTATACTAAATAGCTTCAAGCCGTCATAGCTGATGGATTAATAGACTGATAGATTTATATGTTTATTTACTTATCTTACAGTCTTCTTTCCATAGGAGGTTATTTTCAGTGTACTTGCCTACAGCAATATCTTTTTCTTTTCCTCATTCTTATTTCTTTTAATTTATTATAGACTAGGAAATCAAGTAACATACATCAGGTCAACACAAGGATCAAAATTTAATTAAAATCTCAGTGGCCATTCTAATGGCTCTGTTACAAGTAAAATGCAAGTGTTTTAATTTGTGTTCTTTATGATATCTATTTTAGAGGCTTTTAGTATCTCTTGGCTTAGCTGCATTCCAACAATGGGATGGTGATGATTTAGCCACTGAGTCATGTCCAGCTCTTGCAACCCTGTAGACTGTAGCCCACCAGGCTCCTCTGACCATGGGATTCTCCAGGCAAGAATACTGGAGTGAGTTGTCATTTCCTTCTCCAGGGGATCTTCCTGATCCAGGAATGGAACCTGGGTCTCCCGCATTGCAGGTAGATTCTTTACCCACTGAGCTAAAAGGGAAGCCCCTCTTCTATAGGAGGAAGTTACTAAATAGTTTATTTCAGAGTAAGTAAAGTAGAAATTTAAATTGAAAATTTTGGTTGTTGTTCACATATACTGGAACAAATCTGTTTCCCTCTTCCTAGTTTTGTGGTTAGCTGTGGCTTTGTGACTTTCATCAAGTCAATAGAAGGTAGAAGGAAGGGATGAGATGTTGATATGCTTTTAAAAAGCTGCTTTTTATTTTTGTTTATGTTTCTTGCTTTATTAGTTTTCTTCAGAGAAATTCTGGGTAAGACAGATTCAATGACTATATGGGTTTACTTGTCTGATTTTAAATGGATTGGGAAACTTAGCTCAGAAAATCAAGTTCAAGTTCAATTAGAACTTGTTCAAATTTCTGATGTTATGGCTGACAGTTTTGAGTGCTACGTCACTCCAGTGTTTGAGTCTTTGCAACCTATGGATTGTAGCCTGCCTGACTCCTCTGTCCATAGGATTTTCCAGGCAAGAATACTGGAGTGGGTTGCCATTCCCTTTTCCAAGGGATCTTCCCAATCCAGAGATTAAACTTAAGTCTCTTACATCTCCTGCAATTGCAGATGGGATCTTTACCACTCAAGAAGCCACCTGAGAAGCCTTCTAACCTATAATATATCATTCTTTCTTGTTTCAGACTTGATTCACTAGATCAATTTCAAATATCAATGTATATAATTTTAAAATTAAGAAATTAACTCGAAATTATACTACCAAAAGTTCAATCCTGGAAGTTTATAAGTTAGATAAAATTGCAATAAGCTTTAAAGACAGCATTTAGCCAGCACTCTTGAGTCATTTAGATTTTGTCAGAACATTTCACAAGGCATTATAGGTAACTTCTTAATACTAAAAATACTAGACATTTAACTTTTTCAAAGCTCTCTTGTGTGTTCTGTATAAAGCATGGAATTGCAGTGGCACAGGAATTTTACAAATAATCAAGCAAAAACAGCTTAACCAAACTTTTCAAATCTTCAAAAGAATTTTGCTCTAGTTTATAACAGAAGTGCCCATAGATTCCCAGTCACAGCAAGATGGTTGAGCACTGCAGTAATACAATTCATATTCATAAAATAGGCTTTTCCGTGGTAAAGATGGCTTTACATTCCCTGTCATAACAAAGAAGAATTGCCAACTATTTATTTCCGTGTTCCTAATTGTTGTCAAAATGTGACCTGAAACTCTGACACAGAATTTTTCAAAGTCAGGCTTGCACAAGGAATGTGCATTTATCAATGTTGGTCCCTCATCCACCTAGGCTGCAGCACTTGTGAAGGTCTGTTTTTATTTAATTCTCAAGATTTTGTTGTTAATGGGAAAGCTGTCTCATAAATTAGGGAAGTGCTCAATTACAAGCCTGACAGAGATTGATTTTTGTTCTGCTATTGGTCACTACCAGCAAGTGAAGGCCACAGAAACCACAACTCCAACTAATGCCCGTCACCTCAAAGGTAATACTGGAACAAGCGTTCCTCAGGAAGGGAGAGAGCACTGGCAAGCATCGGAATGTTGTTTCATGTTCTTTAGTAATGACTTGAACGAGTACGTCCTGCTGCCTGGTTGTATGTGTTCACATGATAGAATAATGTAACTTTAAAAAGTTTGCATATAGATTTTACAAAAACAAAAGGAGACAAATTAAAGACTTCAACCATCCAAAATAAAATAAGAAAATATATCTTGAAAGATTTGATACTTTGTATAAAATAGATAAGGCTTCCCTGGGGGCTCAGCTGGTAAAGAGTCCCATTTGGGCCATGAAATTTCACGGTATTGATTCCTTATAAAGAAATATGTTGGATTTAGTCTCAGTATATCATCCTTTGGGCTTTCCTGGTGGCTTAGACAGTAAAGCATCTGCCTGCAATGCAGGAGATCTGGGTTTGATCCCTGGGTTGGGAAGATCCCCTGGAGAAGGGAACAGTTACCCACTCCAGTATTCTGGCCTGGAGAATTCCATGAACTGTATATATATATAGTCCATGGGGTCTCAAAGAATTGGACAGTACTGAGTGATGTTCATTTTCACTTTCATAAAATAGATAATTAATGAGAACCAACTGTATAGCAGAGGGAACTCTACTCAGTGCTCTGTGTGGACCTAAATGGGAAGGAAATCCAAAAAAGAGAGGATATATGTATACATACAGCTGATTCACTCTGTTGCATGGTAGAAACTAACACAGCACTGTAAAATAATTATACCCTAATTAAAAAAAAAGATTTGAAGTTGTAGCCACCACATTGGACTCTGCAAAATAAAATGGTTCCTAAATGATAGATATTAAGACTCAAAATGTGAACTTTAAACTATCAACCTTAGTTCAGCTAAATATCATGAATTCTTTTCTGAAACTCATTAAAAGTAAGATTCAATCAATTAGAATTGTAAAATAATCTTAAAATAAACTATAATAAAGAAATGTCTGAATTCTAATCATTGAAGAAGAAATTTTGGTATTTTAAAAATGTGATTTTTTTCCTTTGGCTTTAGGATAAACAATTCATTTGAATGAACTTTCTCTTTCTTTTTTTAATATCTAAAATGATCTGATATTAAAATACTTATTTAACGTATTTAGAAAAATCTAGGACACGACTGAGTGACTTCACTTTCATGTTTCACTTTCATGCATTGGAGAACGAAATGGCAACCCACTCCAGTGTTCTTGCCTGGAGAATCCCAGGGACAGGGAGCCTGGTGGGCTGCCATCTCTGGGGTCACACAGAGTTGGACACGACTGAAGCAACTTAGCAGCAGTAGCAGCAGAGTTTTTTTTTGCCTAAAATGTGCTATTTATATACAATGTGCTATTTATACACAAAAACTATGAGATAAATCATGTTAACTTTAATTCTCAGGAAGATCCATTCTTGCTGTCTCAACAAGATGTTGCCTACACAATAACCTCTTCCCTCTGATATCTTTTATCATGTTTTGACTACTAACCAAATCATTCTGTTCAGTTTTGTCAACAAATTATTTGCTTGCATAATTACTTAATGCAAATTATAAGAGTTAACGGATGGAGACCTTGGGAACTGACAGCCCTAGGTTATACAAAGTGTCTAGATTATTCAAGATATTAAGTGATTGAACAAAACACACACTAAATATGAAATTTTGCTCCCTAGAGTTAAAAAGGACATTAAAAAATATGTAACTATTGTGTCATTTTAGCGTTTTGACATGTACTTCTGTTAGCTATCACTTAGGCTTCACATTCAGGTTGTATATATATAAGTAAAGGTAAGGTTTATATAAAACTATTAATTTATATCTCTTATATACAGTCCCCACTAAGTTAAAAGGTTATTTAAATGCATCAAATCCACTGAAAGATCTGAAATGGATAAATATATCAAAATTTTTGCAAAAATTCTAATTGATCTATATTTTTAATAATATGAAACAAAACAATGCCTATGTTATTTAGAGTTTCAGAGTTTGTGTTTGTTTTTGGTTGAGCAGTATAGTGCTAGTATATTTGTGTTGTGTAGACAATAAAACTTAACAATGTTTCCCTGGAACTAAAATACACAGTTCAGACTTTTCTATGAGAAAGGAATAAAATCAATTTTCTTAGGAGCAAATATAAACTGAAAGTGCTTTCAAGAGAAATAAAATGGTAATGCTCTAAAATTTCAAGTTCTTCTCTTTTTTAAAGTAACATCACAGAGTCTTGGGATTATTATTATTTTTTTTTTTCTGCTTCGTGATGTTTTCAGTCACCTAAAGGCAAGCCTGCAAGCCTGGAATATACATCGACTGTGACTCTGTTTTATAAACAGTCTTCATGAAATAGCACATTTGTTGGGAGCCGAGGATGAATATCACTATAGTTATTAAATTACTGTTCTTTAAAAAACATTAGACAAATAACAGGAAATCACGCTGTGCAGCAGGATAATATAATAAAGCTTCAATTATAAGAGTTATGAACAATAAGTGAGCCTCTAAATGGCAAAGTTGAAAGTGGCCTTTTATTGTAACTTAACATTTTCATGGTTTAGAACTTAAATCACTGTTTCTTTAGCAAAAAAATGTGTGCCTATCTATATAGTACATACAATTTTCTATAAACCTATAGTACAATAGCATTTGAGGAAATTTACTTTGTAGTTTAATTTAATGAATGCTATTTACAGCTGCATTTCATTTTCTGGTGACTGAACATTTTATTAGCTTTGACAGTTACCAAGGACCCAAGTATCATGCCCCTGTCAGACTTAAACATACTTTGTAGATCATGATTTCAATTCCTTGATAGTGAGTGCTTAAGACTCTGTGTCCCCAATGCAGAGGGCCAGGGTTTGATCCTTTGTCAGGGAACTAGATCTTGCATGGCTCAAATAAGAGCCCACATGCTATGTCTCAACTAAAGACTCCACTTGCCATGTCACATAGGCATTGGATACAGTGATGAGGTTACACATACCATACTTCATGAGCAGGAGTTTAGGACATGTAAAAATTCCTCAGAAGCTTATGCATTCTCATTCATTTAATCTAGCAATGATTAATCCCTTGATTACCTTTAATTATTTCATTGGCTAACAAAATCAAAGGCAATGGCACCCCACTCCAGTACTCTCACCTGGCAAATCCCATGGACGGAGGAGCCTGGTGGGCTGCTGTCCATGGAGTCGCGAAGAGTCGGACACGACTGAACGACTTCACTTTCACTTTTCACTTTCATGCGCTGGAGAAGGAAATGGCAACTCAGTCCAGTGTTCTTCCCTGGAGAATCCCAGGGACAGTGGAGCCTGGTGGGCTGCCGTCTCTGGGGTCGCACAGAGTTGGACACGATTGAAGTGACTCAGCAGCAGTAGCAGCAACAACAAAATCCTTCAACAATCATATTAATTAGATAAATATTCTCTAATTAATAAGAGAAATACTCTTCTTTCACAATGAGGAAGACTTACAAAGGCTAACCTGTAAAGTTGTCAACTGAAAAGTGATGAAGCTTGGTCTGTACTCCATGTCTTTCTAATTATACAGTTCATTCTCTTCTCTATTGTTTTTACTTTACTCATAGATACAAAATCATGTAGATTTAGTTAAAAGTAATGTGATTCATAAAGTAATGTGAGTCAATGTTAGAGACACCCTTTGCTTCAGATTGTCCATTTAAAAAACACCACCTGCCCCCCCCTCAAAAAAAAAAACAACTTAGTTAATCCATACACAAATAGGATGAGTAACTTTCTAGAAGCTCCCCTTCAGAGACTTGCATGAGAAATTGGCAAGGAAGGTAGGGAAAGAACACCAGTATGTGTGGTAGGTTTCACTATTCGCCTTATTTTTCACTCCTTGATTCCTAATATTTTGCCATGGCCTCATCATAGATGAGATGGAAATAGATTGGAACTAATGTGTCAATTTTGAGGAATAGTAGTAGGTAATGGGATCTTTGGTTGTAATGTATTTATAGGTTTTATAGATGTATTAACCTTTTTAAGGTCTGTTAAGAGATACTATTTGTTAGATTTTTTTTATAACAAAAATAGGAGAGTTCCAACTTTTTTTGAAAATGTTTTAATTTCAGTAGCTTTTTTTTTTTTTTGGGTAAGGGGCTATTGTTATGTCTAAATAGGCTCATCATTTTTTTAAGTTATTTTAATAATTGTTTTGTTTGTTAAATGAGCAGTGGCCCCTAGGAAAAATGTGGACTGTATATCTGAGTTTGTCATTGTATAAGTAAGTCTCTTTTTATTAGATTTCAGTTCAATACAGTCGCTCAGTCGTGTCTGACTCTTTGTGACCCCATGAATCACAACACGCCAGGCTTCCCTGTCCATCACTAACTCCCAGAGTTCACTCAGACTTGCTTCCATCAAGTCAATGATGCCATTCAGCCATCTCATTCTCTGTCATCCCCTTCTCCTCCTGCCCCCAATCCCTCCCAGCATCAGAGTCTTTTCCAATGATTAGGGGTGTATTTATCATATAAGGTCTTAATGTTATAGGCTGGCCTTTTGGTCTTTTACATGGGTAAATTTGAATATTTTGATAAATTTTTGGTACTTTGGTTTGGGAAATTTTGGTAATTTGGTAAGAGATTTTTTATATAGGCCAGGATTGGGGCCGTAAGTGTTTGGAAATAATAGTAATATCAGATCTAATATCAATGAGACCAGAAAATCTTTTATCATTAATTTTGATATTTATGTTTGGTTGGACATATTTAGATAGCAATGAAGATGCTTACTCCTTGGAAGAAAAGTTATGACCAATCTAGATAGCATATTCAAAAGCAGAGACATTACTTTGCCTATTAAGGTCCATCTAGTCAAGGCTATGGTTTTTCCTGTGGTCATGTATGGATGTGACAGTTGGACTGTGAAGAAAGAAGAGCACCAAAGAACTGATGCTTCTGAACTGTGGTGTTGGAGAAGATTCTTGAGAGTCCCTTGGACTGCAAAGAGATCCAACCAGTCCATTCTAAAGGAGATCAGCCCTGGGATTTCTTTGGAGGGAATGATGCTGAAGCTGAAACTCCAGTACTTTGGCCACCTCATGTGAAGAGTTGACTCATTGGAAAAGACTCTGATGCTGGGAGGGATTGGGGGCAGGAGGAGAAGGGGACGACAGAGGATGAGATGGCTGGATCGCATCACTGACTTGATGGGCGTGAGTCTGAGTGAACTCCGGGAGTTGGTGATGGACAGGGAGGCCTGGCGTGCTGCGATTCATGGCGTCGCAAAGAGTCAGACACGACTGAGCGACTGAACTGAACTGATATCTATAAGGATTGTTTTTGATCTGTATTGTTGAACCCGTTTGTCCATACATTATTAGAGGAGTTAATAGAAATGTAAAGCAAAAGAAGTAACTAAGCAATTTGTCTCCCTTTTTAAATTGTCATAGAATTTGACATGACATCATAATTTGAATCTTTTTTTTGTAATTTAAATCGATTATTTCAAGGTGGACAGTAATTTTTTTTTTTTAGTAATTTTTTTAGAAGCCAAACTAGATTGGCCAAATAAAAGACTGAAGTTTTGTGGGGGCAGGGGTCTAAAAAGTCTAGTACATATTTTAGAAGGGACTGTTTGAGGGTAAAGGAAAAAATCATTTAGGGCTGGTATATTGACAGCAGCACTATCAGATGTTGAGGGTTTGAGGGAAAAGATAGAATTTACCCCTGGTTTTCATTGTAGGGGACTTGGGGGGGTCCCCTCTTTGGAGTTTTTTGGAATAGGTTTTTTTTTTCAACATCAAATTTAGATTTACAATTTGGGGCTCAATGTATTCTTCTATGGTAGTGAGGGTGAATTTTTGAAGGTTTTTTATTAGCCTTTTTAAGGTAGTCCCTTTTTAAATGGTTTTTATTTCTACACGTAAAGCATCTATGTTTTAAAAAAGGTAGTAGCCATTGTTTCAGCTAGCATTTGTATCTTTTGAGTTTTTGATCCTAGATTGTGATAAGCCTTTAAATAATCAGTAATAGTCCCAGTCATATGAATTATAGCAACAGCTCTTTGACATTCTTGATGTGCATTTTCATAAGCAAGTAATTTTTCTAGCTGTTTGTTGGACCTTTTGTAAAGTTTTATCATCTAATTCATATTCATGTAATAAGTGTTTTGTCCATTGTTGAATATTAGGAGGGCTAGAATTTATCTCAAAATGGCCAGAAATCAGTTGGAATATATATATATTTCTTTTTGTTAAACATTCCCTGAAAATTTCCAATCCAATAGCTACCTTTCTGTTTCTTGACTTTGAGCTTGGAGATGTGACTTGTTTTGGCCAATGATAAATAGGCACAAGTGATAGTTTGCTAGTTTCATGCCTGAGTCAAGTTCACACACGTCTCTCTCCGCTTCCTGACTTGCACTGTTGTCACTGCCAGAAGAAGAATGTACCTTGAGTAGCCTGTTGATTACAGAGGGTGCTGAGCAAAGTTGTCTAGATGGACATGCGCTATGTTGTGCTTAGTCGCTCAGTCATGTACGACTCTTTGGAACCCCCTGGTTCCTCAGAGGAACCAGGCTTCTCTGTCCATGGGATTCTCCAGGCAGGAATATGGAGTGGGTGGCCCTGCACTTCTCCAGGATATCTTCCCAACCCAGGGATTGAATCGCAATTGACCCCAACTGGCCCACAGACTTGTGAACAATATTAGATGATTGTTCCTTTAATTCACTGGATTTTGAGATATTTTGTATTTGTTATGCAACAATATCTGTGACTAAATCCTCATGTGTAGAGAAAGAATCATATTGAGTTAGTGTTAGTTTAACGCTATTCTTGGTGAATGCAATATAGTATTATATTGGTCAGTAAGACATTCCAGCATGATAGTTTGATTTCTATTATTTCTAAACATTATCTTGATAAGCAGGATAAAGTCACTGAGCTCATGATAATTAGAAAACTGCTTTAATGATCAGACTTAATCTTCTACTTTTGACATAATAAAGGAGTTATATCAATAAAGACTGGCTGGGCTCTTGTGGGTGTAATGTGAGGGGAAGGTCTGAGGACAGTGGTACTCTAATGAATGACTGTGTCACTGTGTAACATTTTTCCTTTAACAGTGATAGGTGTGTGCTAAGTTGCTTTTGTCATGTCTTACTCTTTGTGACCCTATGAACTGTAGCCCACAGGCTCCTCTGTCCATAGGACTCTCCAGGCAGGAATATAGAGTGGGTGGCCATTCACTTCTCCAGGGAATCTTCCCAACCCAGTGATCAAATCCAGATCTCCTGTATTGGAGGCAGATTCTTTACCATCTGAGCTATCAGGGAAGCCAAAAGGATGATATACTGAGACTAAATCCAGCAAGTTCCTTTATAAGAAATCAATATTGTGAATTTACATGGCCCAAAGGGGACACTAACATGGCCATTGTTCTTTGTATCTTCTAGCTACATCATGAATCTAACTCACAGAATTTCCAGTAAATAGCTCTCAACAAATAGAACCGATAGGTTCCAGTGCATAAAGTTCTCACGATAGATTCCCATACGACCATAGCCTAGGTTCAAGATAAGACAACAGAGGTAAACGCGCTTTCGCCCAAGAGGTGCCTCTTAAATTCGAGATGCAGCAGTAGAAGATAACATCTGCCTGATGTTTGGCTTGCCTTTCAAAACAGCCCAGCTGCTGCTGCTAAGTTGCTTCAGACATGTCCGAGCCTGTGCGACCCCATAGACGGCAGCCCACCAGGCTCCCCTATCCCTGGGATTCTCCAGGGAAGAACATTGGAGTAGGTTGCCATTTCCTTTTCCAATGCAGGAAAGTGAAAAGTGAAAGGGAAGTTACTCAGTAGTGCCCAACTCATAGCGACCCCATGGACTGCAGCCCACCAGGCTCTTCCATCCATGGGATTTTCCAAGCAAAAGTAAAACAGCCCAGAAATCCTGCTAAATGTCTCTGGCCAGCTTCCTCTGTAATCATCCCAGCATTTATTCTAAAGCTTCATTATTATTCTAGGACTTCTTTGGTTTCCCACTCCTCTCCTACTCAAAACAATGACTTTTATTTTCATTTCACATAGAAAATGGAATACCTCAATTTTCTTCCCCTCCATTTGTATACCTATTAGCATTGGCACCAATCTCAGGAATTCTTCCTATACAAAGCATCTCCTCTAATGCTATGCTAATTTATTCCCATGAGCTCTTGATTCCTGTGTCCTCGACCTTTCATCGTCCACTGAATCTTTTAGTACACAAGCATCGTCCACCTTCACACACATTCCAACTCACTCTCCTCTCTAGCTGCCTTTATACAACTCTGTTCTTTAATCAAACTTATAGAAAGATTAATTTCCAGTTTAAGCCTTAATAGTGTTATTCATTTTGACTAATTTTCCACTAGACACACCACAAAAGTCAAACAAAATACATAAACTGTTTAGGAACATTGTAGTACTAATGCAAGGCGGATTTGAGGAACCATAATTTTGAAAGGAAGAGGGCACGCAGAAGTCAGCTTTTCACTAACATCTGCTTCTTACCAGGGGTAATTCACCACTTTTTGTTATAGAAGAATATATTACTCTGAAGGGAGGCAGATTCTCTGTGCTGAGAAGAAAAATGTTAGTTAGGGGCTGCCAAAGTAGCTAGTACTGGAGGAGAAAACCCTACTGAGGAGGGAACTGCAGAAATAAAACATTATTTGGCAATAAAAAGGAATAAAGCATTCACATGATACACACCATGCATGTTGTAACTCATCTAGTACCTAATAAGATAATATTTAATAAAATCTCAACAAGAAACTAGAAAAAGAGAAAAATAAAATAAAAGATACTGGAATAATCCTAAAGTAATAAATAAAGGAGAAATGATAAAGGACAAAATAACAAGAGGAGAAAAGGAAAATAAGAAAGAAAAGATTTTTAAATCACTGTTAGTACTTACATGAAATGTAAATTGAATAAATATCAATAATACAGTTTAATGCCAAAGACTGTCTGACAATAAAAAAGCAAAATCCAAATATATGTTGTTGATAAGAAACATATGTTAAATATGAGGGCAAATAAAAATTTAAGAAGAATATTAAGCATAAAAACCCTAACAGAAAAAAGCTAGGACAGTTATCTTAACTGTAGAAAAAAGTGGACTTTAAGGCCAAATTATTACAAGATACAATGATAATAAGCATTTGATTTTGAGAAAGGTAATTCAATGGAAAGAGTAATTCTAAATTTACATATTTCTACCACAGTCATAAAATTCATAGAACAGAAATTTATAACAACAAAAATAGAATTAGACAAATTGACAACCCTATTTAGACAGTTAAATTCACTTGTCTCAGTAATTGAGAACGAAGAGCAGAAAATAAGATAGTAAGATTAAAGATGACTTGAGAAACACAAATAATCAATTTGAACTAATTATCATATATCAAACACTATATCCAACAGTGACAGATTACTTATTCTTTTTAAGTATGCTAAACACATTTATCTGGTTTGCTATAGTAAGCGAATGTGTTCAGTTCAGTTCAGTTCAGTCGCTCAGTCCTGTCCGACTCTTGGCGACCCCATGAATCACAGCACACCAGGCCTCCCTGTCCATCACCAACTCCCGGAGTTCACTCAGACTCATGTCCATCGAGTCAGTGATGCCATCCAGCCATCTCATCCTCTGTCGTCCCCTTCTCCTCCTGCCCCCAATCGTACCAAACTGATAAATGAAGATAATGGGATTAAAATATTTTAATAATCAAAGAAAGTAATAAAAGAGAAATGATAGGAAAAATATGAAATAAATATAAAACAAAAAGATGTAAAAGATCTGATAATTTCATAAAATTATATAGTAATTATGTAAAATGTAAATTGGATAAATGAGTCAATGTTCACAAGTAGGAGTATTTATTGCTTTTAACATGTCAGTTCTATCTCAACTGTGTTAAAGAATCTACACAACCCCCCACAGAAATTATATGTGCAGACCAACAAATTCTTCNAAAGAGAAAAATAAAATAAAAGATACTGGAATAATCCTAAAGTAATAAATAAAGGAGAAATGATAAAGGACAAAATAACAAGAGGAGAAAAGGAAAATAAGAAAGAAAAGATTTTTAAATCACTGTTAGTACTTACATGAAATGTAAATTGAATAAATATCAATAATACAGTTTAATGCCAAAGACTGTCTGACAATAAAAAAGCAAAATCCAAATATATGTTGTTGATAAGAAACATATGTTAAATATGAGGGCAAATAAAAATTTAAGAAGAATATTAAGCATAAAAACCCTAACAGAAAAAAGCTAGGACAGTTATCTTAACTGTAGAAAAAAGTGGACTTTAAGGCCAAATTATTACAAGATACAATGCTAATAAGCATTTGATTTTGAGAAAGGTAATTCAATGGAAAGAGTAATTCTAAATTTACATATTTCTACCACAGTCATAAAATTCATAGAACAGAAATTTATAACAACAAAAATAGAATTAGACAAATTGACAACCCTATTTAGACAGTTAAATTCACTTGTCTCAGTAATTGAGAACGAAGAGCAGAAAATAAGATAGTAAGATTAAAGATGACTTGAGAAACACAAATAATCAATTTGAACTAATTATCATATATCAAACACTATATCCAACAGTGACAGATTACTTATTCTTTTTAAGTATGCTAAACACATTTATCTGGTTTGCTATAGTAAGCGAATGTGTTCAGTTCAGTTCAGTTCAGTCGCTCAGTCCTGTCCGACTCTTGGCGACCCCATGAATCACAGCACACCAGGCCTCCCTGTCCATCACCAACTCCCGGAGTTCACTCAGACTCATGTCCATCGAGTCAGTGATGCCATCCAGCCATCTCATCCTCTGTCGTCCCCTTCTCCTCCTGCCCCCAATCGTACCAAACTGATAAATGAAGATAATGGGATTAAAATATTTTAATAATCAAAGAAAGTAATAAAAGAGAAATGATAGGAAAAATATGAAATAAATATAAAACAAAAAGATGTAAAAGATCTGATAATTTCATAAAATTATATAGTAATTATGTAAAATGTAAATTGGATAAATGAGTCAATGTTCACAAGTAGGAGTATTTATTGCTTTTAACATGTCAGTTCTATCTCAACTGTGTTAAAGAATCTACACAACCCCCCACAGAAATTATATGTGCAGACCAACAAATTCTTCTATTACTTATGCTTGGCAAAGGGCCAAGCATAGCTAATACGATGTTGAAAAGCCATCGGTAAAGGAAGACTACACAACCTGATTTAAAGAATTACTATAAAGTATAGTTACAGCAATTAAGATAGTATAGTACTGATGCAAGAATAGACAAAAAGACAAAGAAATCAACATATACAATGTGAAACAGATATATTCACATACTGCCATCTGCAAAACAGCTGTGAAGGACTTTTGGTGTTGGTTCCTTGAGATTTCTATATGGGAAAGACATTTAATCCATACATGATATTATGAACAAAAATCAATCACAGATGGATTGTAGACTTCTATGTAGAAAACAAAACAATGAAGCTTCTAGAAAAAAATGGCAAATATCCCCATAATCTTGAACTGGGAAAAATATAGTAAATATTACACGAATGTTAATAATTTGAACTTTGTTAAAAGTAAAATTAAAATTTCTCCTCTTAAAAACACCATTAAATGATAGACAAGTCATGCTATGGAAAAATATATTTGTGCCACACATGTTGAAAAAGACACTCAGAACACATACAGAACTTGAACAAACCAACCAAAACACAGAAAACCAAGTTTAAAAAATGATCAAAAGATTTGAATGTGTATTTCACAAAAGAATGCTAAAATAATTAGGCTTCAGAAAGATGGAAATTAAAAGTACAGTGAACTAGAATATGTAACTGCCAGACTGGCTAAAATGGAAAAGATGGAAAACAGTAAATGCTGGCAAAGACACAGAGCAACTGTTTTGTTGATGGAATGTAAATTAGTACAACTTTAGAAAACTTTATGCTTTTTTATTAATGTCAAATGTATGTCTACAGGGCGATTTAACAATTGCTTTTTTAGATATAATCCTTCTCTGGTGGCTCAGAGCATAGAGTGTCTGCCCAAAATGCAGGAAACCCAGGTTCAATCCCTGGGTTGGGAAGATTGGCTGGAGTAGGAAATGGCAACCCACTCCAGTACTCTTGCCTGGAAAACCCCATGGATGGAGAAGCCTGGTAGCTACAGTTCATGGGGTCGCAAAGAGTCAGTCACGACTTCACTTTCATTTTTTAGACATATACCCAAGAGAAATAGACACACAACTCCCAAAATAATGCACAAGAATGTTAACAGTAGCAAAGGTTGTAATAATTGAAAACTGATCGTCACTTTAACAGTGAAGAACTTTTTACCAATAGGACTAAAAAAGTGGTTATACGTTTTCAAGGTATGAATACAATGAAATGCAAAACAGCAAATTATAGTTACATGCAACAACAGGGGTGAATTTTGCACTCAGTGCTTGAGAGAAAGAAGCTAGATACAAAATAATATGTTTTATATGATACCATTTGTACGAGGTTGAAAAACGAGCAACTATAACCCATGACGATGGAGATCGATATAGTGGTTGTCTTCTTGAGGTGGGTGGTTTTTACTGAATAGAGACACAATAAAACCTTCTGAGGAGCTGGAAATTCTTTATGTCTTGAACTGAGTGACTGTCACACAAGTGTATCTGAACATCAGTATTTACTGAGCCTTTTCCCTGAAGCACTCTCTCTCTCTCTTTCTCCTTTTCTCTCTTCCTCTCTGTATTTACTGTCTCTTAATTCCTCGCTATGACCACTTCACTACATGCTGCAACCAGCTTTACCCCTCACCACTCTACTAGTTACGTCCATCAACCACAACCCTTTGCCAAATTCAACGAATAGTTTTATTTTTATGCTTTTCCATTTTTAAATTTATCTTTAATTGGAGGATAATGCTTTACAATGTTGTGTTGGTTTCTGTTGTACAATAATTGTGGATCAGTCATAAGTATACATACATCCCTTCCCTCATGAATCTCCTTTCCAGTCTGCTCCCCATCCTACGTCTCTAGGTCATCACAGAGCACTGGACTGAGCTCCTGGTGTTATACAGCGACTTCCCGCTTAGCTATCTATTTTACACATGGTAATGTATGTGTTTCAATGCTATTCTGTCAGTTCATCACATCCTCTCCTTCCTTCACTGTGTCCACAATTCCATTCTCTACATCTGTGTCTCTATTCCTGTCCTGAATGGATATTTTTCAATTCCAGCGTTCCTTTACATCTTTGCTGCTGCATTTCATATCATTTATTGTCCTGTCCCTTATTATTTCTCATTCACCAAACTACCAGTCTCTCCTGTCTCCGTGCCCTTCCATGTTCTTTCAAAGAGTTGACTATGGTTTCCAGTAGCACAGAAGTTGCCTTGGTACACATGATTTCAAAATGCCTTCTCTGGGCAGATGGTTTAGAAGAAGGCATTTGCTCTGAACAAATGAATTAGCAAGCGGACCTCTGTGGGATTCAGCCAGTTGTGCTGCAGGGAAGATGGCCTTTCCAATGAATAGACAGCCACCTTTCAGCCTAATTTTCCCTCTTCCTTGGCGAGGAGCCCTTATGTAGAACTTCATCTGGCTAACTCTTCCTTGTGATAGCTTGCCTTGAATAAGTTTGTTAAAAATCCTCCTCATCGTGTGTCTCAGTTCAGGTGTGGACTTCTCTATGATACATCCCCAGTCTTAAGCAGCCTGGCACAGGCTGGCTCACTGCGTCCTGCCATCCTCCAGTAGAGCGGTGAACACATTATAGTTATCTGCATGTCTGACTCCAACCAGAACGGTCATATCTAAGGGCAGAAAATGTATCTTTCCAAATTTATAAATTTAGTAACATACACCTAATGGGCTTCCCAAGGAGCACTAGTGGAAAAGAATCTACCTGCCAATGCAGGAGACGTCAGACACAGGTTCGATCTCTGGGTCAGGAAGATTTCTAGCGGGAGGGCACGGCAATCCACCCCAGTATTATTGCCTGGAGAATCCGACTGGACAGAGGAAAGTGGCAGACTACAGTTTACAGGGTCACAAAAGTTTGTACACGACTGAAGAGATTTATCAAAAATGCATGCACACATAATGTGGCCTATACAAAAAAAACACAAAAAACAGTAAAAAAAAAAAATGTGCTGAATAAATGATTGAATAAACCCAGTAGCAAATGAACTCAAAAAATTAATATCAGCAAGAAGTACGTGGTAACTGAAATGACACATTCAAAGCCACATTTGGAAAACTGAAAAGTTCAGAGGTTTTGAAAGTTAATGGATTTACACAGAATGTGTGCTATGCTGCGCTGTCACTTCAGTTGTGTCTGACTCTTTTTTACTTCATGGACAGTAGCCTGCCAGGCTCCTCTGTCCATGGGATTCTCCAGGCAAGAATATTGGAGTGGGTTGCTATGCCCTCCTCCAAGGGAGCTTCCTGAGCGAGAGTTCAAACCCACATCTCTTAATCTCTTGCATTGGCAGGTGAGTCTTTACCACTAGCATCACCTGGAAAGCCCTTACATAGAATAAAAAAGTTAATTTTAGTCCTTTTAAACATAAGGCCTCTATAAATTATTTATATTTATTTGGTGTATATTTATATAGTCTTCTCCTAAATAGCTATATTTTATAAACTAAATAATGTTGAGTTCTATTTATCTGTACTTATCTTGGGATGAGTCCCTTGGACTGCAAGGAAATCAAATTAGTTAGTTACTCTTAAAGGAAATCAACCCTGAATATTCATTGGAAAGACCAATACTGAAGCTGAAGTTCCAATACTTGGGCCACCTGATGCAAAAAACCAACTCATTGGAAAAGACCCTGATACTGGGAAAGATTGAGAGAGGAAGAAAAGGGGGTACGAGAGGATGAGATGGTTGGTAGGCATAACTGACTCAATGGATATAAGTTTGAGCAAACTCCAGGAGAGAGTGAAGGGCAGGGAAGCCTGTCATGCTGCAGTCCATGGGGTCACAGAGTTAGACGTGACTTAGTGACTGAGCAACAAAACTGACAATTTAAAGAACTTGTTGGGTATATAAAAGCCAGGCAGTATAATTATCTCTCTTCAGATACTGCAGCAACAAAATGCCATATAAAATTTACTAACCCACCCCCAAGCATTCCTGTCTAAAGTTTCAACATTACACACAGTGACATAGAAATATGCAATGTCATAGAAAGTGAGATTTTGGAGATATTTTGCAGCATTTCAAGAATTTACATTTTGAATTTCATTTCTGCAGTGATTACTATGAATAAATTCATCTTTACAATTTTGAAAACATCAAATAATTAGGTGAAATAATTTTCTATGAGCTCATTTGTTATCTAAGACAGTGTGCCAGACACTGTGGGTGACATACAAGAATAAATAAGTTATTAAAGCATTTTCCATTTTCAGTCTGGGAAAGACAAACAGCTAGGCCAATGATCTGAAATGCAGACATTACTTAGTTTGCCCTCTGTGGCATCCCCTACCAGCAGTGGAAGTCTGGCAGACTATACCACCACCAGGTTTTAAGAAGTATAAAAAAATAACACTTTAAAAGAAGATGACCATTTAACTATCATTTTTTAGGGAAAAACCTAATCATTGGATGCTTTTATTGGATACTTGAATGCTTGGTCAAAAGAGTTCTGAAGAAAGACTTATTAGTAATAGAGTTTTTCCATTAATGACATTCTCGTATCTAGCTTTTCTCCCCCAGCATAGATCAAACAGAGAAACTTACTTTCTGAACCATTACCGCAGTCCACACTCCTAAGTTCATACATCATGTGATATCTCGGGGGGAATTCAGCTCTCAGTATCACTGCTGTGGCTCTTCACTGATATTGGCTCTTTCATTTGTACTTATGCTGGGACATGTGCGTGACATCTTTTCAGTGTGAAATGATTATTTCGCTCTCACTGGCTCTTATTCTACTTCTACTTTTACCTCTCAGGTTCAGAATTCTTAGCCTTCTTGAGCAGATGAACTACAGCAATTTCTCCTTCTCTGAAAGTTCTACATTTTGAGGTGCACTCAGCCGCAGAATTGCAATGGGACACAGATGTGAAAGTTGAGGGTGTAGAGGGGTTTGCGACTTCTCCTTTTCCGTCCTGCTGTCTCAGGAAAACAACCCATGTGTCTGCTCACAAAATTCAATCTTTCTTCTCTCACTAGAAGTGCAACTTACTAAAAATATATGCTTCCTTTTTAACTCTGGATGAAGGGAAAGAGAAAGAAAGAAGAAGAAAGTAGGAGCTAAAAGACCCATTTTTGTCAACTTACATAAAGAAAGTTAAGTTTTAGGAAGAGATTTTCCTTGGGAAAGAAACAAGATGTTCATTAGGCTGCTTTGTGTTGTCTGCCATTTAAAAAATGATGTCATTATGATTGTATTTAAGTAACTGACCTGTATTTTATATAGGAAAATAAATTAAGAGTCATAATTAGGTTGATTTCAAGTTTCTCTGAAATAGTGAGAGTGTTAATAATTTGAAGTTTAGGAATGAAGTGAGATTCCCAGTTGAAATAAAGACATTTTGCTTAAATTATTTTTTTAAACTTCTACCCTGTTTTGGTCTCATCTTGTTTTTAGCGTATCATTTAAGGTTTTGGCTGAAGAATAGACAGAACACTATTTGCAAGGGATAATAAGGACCTAACGCATACTACTGAAAAACTGAGGGATAGCTACAAAGATAGTGTAAAAAACAGAACAATGGTTTCAAGGAATTAATTGCATGAACAAAGAAAGAACGGTTGTTGTCTGGTCTGAGAACTGGAAACAAGGAAGAGGAACAGTTGTGAAAGAAAGACATGTAGAGCTTGAAAGTTCTCCAGATCTCCTATAAGAAAGATTTCATAATGTTGCCAAAACACCAGTCAGAGAATTAGGGAGTGAGACACATCTAGAGATAGAGTGTTAATAGTCTTTGGCACAAAAGTGAAGGTTGAAATAGTGGCAACTGTTTGAATTTGCCAAACTAAAATGCGTAAGGAGAGAGAATATAGTGGAGGCAACAATGAGAGGGTAAATTAAAGAAAAAGATCAAAGTTAGAAAGACAGTACAGATATTTCAGATTTGTAGAAGGCAAGTGAGAGGAGTAATTGAAAGGAAAAGTTGCAACCTTGTTAATTTATGCTGATAAAAATTCAGAAAATTAGACAATGGGGGATAGATTGAGGAGGAATCATGGTGTACGAAGTGTTAGCATAAGGAAAAGCTGAAATTCTTGAAGACTGATGGGAAAAATTGGGGTAGAATAAACATATACGACAGACAAAGGACGTAATCGTTGAAGAACTCTAGAGAATATCCTGGTATTCATTAACACAAACATAAAGACTTGTCTTGAAAAGAAGTGCTTTTTGTTGTTGTTTGGTTTTTACTTTGATATTGGAAGAAAAAGAGCAAAACTAATGGTGCCTGTATACAAGGAGAATTTATGTAATAGGGGAAGACTTGAGATTAATTCTCATCCAGATTTTCAGTTCATTAGGAGCTGAAGGTAACTATTCAAAGATATGTGACATAGTGCGTAGTCCTTTGGTATTTCTCAACAGAGGATTGGTTCCATGACACCCTGAAGAGACTGAAATTCAAAGATTTTCGAGTCTTTTATGTGTTGACACAGTGTGTCATATTTACATATAACTACACAGTCCCCTCACATGCTTTGAATCATTCTAGAGTACTTGTAATCCTTTGTGCTTGCTGTTGTGCTCAGTCATATCTGACTCCCTGCGACCCCATGGTCTATAGCCTGTTAGGCTCCTCTTTCCATGAAATTCCAAGCAAGAATACTGGGGTGGGTTGTCAGTTCCTACCCCAGGGGATCTTCTGTCTCTTGCATTGCAAGGCAGATTCTGTACCACTGTGCCACCTGAGAAGCCCTGTAATATCTGCTGTTGCTGCTAAGTTGCTTCAGTCTTGTCCAACTCTGCATGACCCCATGGATGGCAGCCCACCAGGCTCCCCCGTCCCTGGGATTCTCCAGGCAAGAACACTGGAGTGGGTTGTCATTTCCTTCTCCAATGCATGAAAGTGAAAAGTGAAAGTGAAGTCACTCAGTCGTGTCTGACTCTTAGGGACCCCATGGACTGTGCCCCACCAGGCTCCTCCATCCATGCGATTTTCCAGGCAAGAGTGTTGGAGTGGGGTGCCATTGCCTTCTCTGCCTGCAATATCTAACACAATGTAAATGCTATGCAAATATTGCATTCACAGTAAAATAAGTTTTGTTTTTTGGAACTTTCTGAAAAGTTTTTTTTTTTTTTTTCCTGAATATTTTGATCCAAATTTGGTTGAATCCATGGATGAGGAGCCATGTATACAGGGCCTTGATTGTATATGTTGAGACAAGATGACTGGAACAGCTGAAGTGCAAAATGTGAGTAAAAGAATATAGAATAGCTTTTAGAATCCAACTAAGATTGGTTAGCATGAATTTAGACTGTAACCATTTTAAATGCTTTGTGGTTATTTTTCTTTCCCAGAAATACTTACAACAGCAAAGTTGCGATTTTTTTTAAATTTGCATTTGAGTCCAATTAACATGAGCTGA
Organism: Neotragus moschatus; assembly: GCA_006410615.1. Lineage (NCBI taxonomy): Eukaryota > Metazoa > Chordata > Mammalia > Artiodactyla > Bovidae > Neotragus > Neotragus moschatus. The sequence goes on from SJYA01001976.1 coordinate 1,025,103, forward strand.
AAACTTCAAAATTTGGCAGAAAAACAAATAGAGTATGGAATCATGTGAAGCAAGGATGACGAATGCTAACCTTAGTTAATGAATAGAGTCAATAGCTTCAAAATCATAATAAAGCACATTCAAAGGAATTGAATATTTAAGAAAAGTAAGTTTCAAATTAGTATGCAATTTTTCAAATATCTGTGGGTAATGGAAATTACAAAAATGTATGTTTATAACACATTTATGACAAAATTTTGTTTTTAGTAAAACCTGAGTGCTAAAAAGCTAACTTAGGAATGCATCAGAAATTCCTTGAAAAACAAGATAAAATGTAAAGGTACTGGGGGAGTGCTTATACAGCTTCCAACATTGTTCAATAAGTAAAAGAAAATGGAAAGAATGCCATGAATGTAAATGAGATTTACATTAATCCTGCCAAAAATCAAAGTACTCTGAACTCTCCCCAAAGTTGCCCACAGAAGTGCTTGAAAGAAAACGAGGAGAGATAGCATACAAAGTAAGAGCAGATGCTAAAGCCAGACTGGAATAACAACAAACAACAAAAAAGAAACCACCTTCGGATGACGCATTACTACTTGAGGGAGCAGAACTTGCAACTTAAGCAGGAGGGACACTAAGCCATTTAGTTAGAACAAGAAAAACAGGAAGCAGGCGCAATAGCAGAAGTTCTCAGTCTTTCAAATGAATGCCTCCTAACCCCTGTTTCTATCTGATCATGTAGACAGGAAGTGGCTTCTCTATGAGAGAAATCAAATACAATATTTTCTAGTTTTCATCCAGAATAAGAATTTTTATTGGTATATGCAATGGAGGAAGATGAGGTGAAAAACTGAGGGTATTTGCAAGGAAATAATTATTCTGAAAGGTTCATTACTTTTTAATAAATGAGTTAAACTCATTCATTGAGTTAAAGAAAAGGGAAAAAAAAGTGAAGCACATTGAGAAATGGAGAGAGCATAAGGAATCAATGGATTCTGCAGAGACATAAAAGATTTTCATGAAAGAAAAATTTGCAAAATAGGAAGGAAAGAAGTTATGATTAAGAAGCAGAGTTTTAACATGAACTGTTGACTTCATTTTTAAAAAATTAAATGCTAACATTTTTTTCTTAATAAATAATCTGTAAAAGTAAGAACAACTCTTTGTTATATATTTGTTGGCTTTTCCACAAGCTGGCTTTAAATGGCCTTACTTGGCACAGCGAATGGGTGAAAATTACTGATATGTTATGCAGACATGTTCCCATATCACCAGAGAAATGGCTCACCAGTTGTGAAATAGCAAGAGGATAATGATTGCCATTGCTGCTATTTAATGAATATATAAACAAAGGTGATATAAGGGACACGACTGAGCGACTGAACTGAACTGAACTGAATATAAGGGAGAATCAAAGGCCGTTACTTTTAGAAGTCATGGGGAGAGGAGGAACTATTTGTACAGTAACCTAACATTGAGAGTTTTTTGTCATTCCACATTTCATCATGACACAGAATCAAATTTTGATTATTTGAGTTAAGCTTTGTGTCTTTATAGGGAACTCCCCTCTAGCACTTAGGACTCATGTATGCCATGTGGTTTTTAATGCTAATTTTTTCATCTGTCATTATTCCTGTTTTCTTTTTTTTATTTATTATTATATTTTTTTTACTTTACAATATTGTATTGGTTTTGCCACACATCAACATGAATACACCACGGGTCTACACATGTTCCCAATCCTGAACCCCCCTCCCACCTCCACCCCAACACCATCCCTCCAGGTCATCCCAGTATACCAGCCCCAAGCATTCTGCACCCTACATCGAACCTAAACTGGTGATTCGTTTCTTATATGATATTATACATGTTTCAATGCCATTCTCTCAAATCATCCCACCCTCTCCCTCTCCCACAGAGTCCAAAAAACTGTTCTATACATCTGTGTCACTTTTGCTGTCTCGCATACAGCATTATCATTGCCTTATGACCCAGCAATCCCACTGCTGGGCATATACACCGAGGAAACCAGAATTGAAAGAGACACATGTACCCCAATGTTCATCACAGCACTGTTTATAATAGCCAGGACATGGAAGCAACCTAGATGTCCATCAGCAGATGAATGGATAAGAAAGCTGTGGTACATATACACAATGGAGTATTATTCCATCTTTCTTACAGAAAGTTGATAGAACCAAACAGGTGGCCAGAAAACTGGAAGGGAAGTTGCAAAATTTAGGACTTTATTATGAAAGAGTTTGAACCAAGGTTTATTAGAGTTTTCAATGACTGACAGAGAACAGCAATAAGGAGGGAGAGAGGATGCTCCATTTGAGACTATGAGCCTCAAAGGAGGTCTTATATGACAAGTCTAGAGCCTTGAAGAAGGCCCAGGGACTGGTGCATCTTCTGGAAATTAACTACTGAGTTGTAGTGAACAAGTTGCTCTCATTGAAAAAGGAGGTCAGGGGAGCAGTGACTTAAAAAACATCTTGTTTCAGTTAAATCATGGAGGTGGCAAAGATGAAGCTGAAAATAGAGAAAAGTTAATTGAGAACAGAAGATGTTTGTAGGAAGCTGAGGAGGTTGACGTTCAGACTAGATTTCAAGAAAAAAGGCAAAGAGAAGCCTTGCATTTCTAGCAGTGACCATGTAAGACTGGGATGGGTAGTATAGTAGGAGATCCCAATAGTTGCTGACAGAAAAGTGGGCGATTGCTTCTAATGCAAGATTCTATGCTCTAGCAGTTTACAGGGCAGTGGCTCCCCAAATCACTTTAGGCATCACTTTTCTAGAGGCCTCTAAAAGGCACCTGGCATCTAAATATTCTCTTATTTATCAACACTGAAGAATTAGTTCTCTTCTGTTCCCATGGGAGTTGGTTTTTTATATATATTTTAATATATGTTCATATTTTATATATTTTTATTTTAATATATTTATATAACAAATATATAACATGTATATTTTATATAAACATATAAAATATATATCTTGTATATATTTATATATATTGTTGAAGTTGTACTTTTTTCTTTGACTGGAAGTGTTACATCTTAGATTATAAAGGACAGAGTGCTTAAGAAAGTCCTTAGTCTTAGATCCAGGCAATAGTAAACTAGTAATTATAGGCATAATAATAATAGTACACCAGTGAATTCTCTACTAGTTGCTAGCATATACTTTTATTATGAATTATTTGATGTTAGACACTGTTTTGTTCCTTTATCAATCAATCAGAAAATCAGTCTTCTAAGTAAGTAATTGGGTTCTTCATCCAAGAAATTTGGAGTGATGACTGAGGCTGAGAGGTAGCAAGTCAGTTTGGGCTGGTCTCCTAGTGAGGGAAGGTATTCACTAGGGCTACAAATAGTCACTTGTCAGAGGTCTTGAGTGTTTGTTGTAAAGCCAAGATGAAATGAATCATTTTATTGGAGATTTAGGAGTACTGTCAATTCTTTTGATGACTGGGAACCAATTTAGCAAGGTAAATAGAGATGTAGATCATGTGTAGATAAGTGGATAAGGCCACAAATAGTGATTCTAATAGCACTAAATCTCAAGGGCCTCCTACAATCACCTTAATCTAGGCATCCTAAAATCAGATTCAAGCATTTACTGAAAATCTACCATGTGCTAGCCACAGTGCAAGGGTCACCTCATCTTGTCCTGGTAACAACTACCTTATGAAGGATAAATGATTTGCCACATTTCACAACTGTGATTCAGGCCCTACGACTCTAAGGTTTGTATTTTTTCTACTATATATGGCTATCATTCAAGATCATAGGTTTGTGTTTTTTTTCCCACAGTAGAAAACAAATAGATTCTTAGAGCTTATAACGTTTATTAGCACTGTTTCTTTTCTTTCTTTCTCTCCCTCTTTCATTTCCTCCCGTCCTTTCTTTTCTTCTTTATTCCAAAATGATAGACCAGTACAAACAAATAGGTAAGCAGATTTAGACAAAGAGAGATTTATGGTACAAAATATTATCAGAATCATGAGTAAGATACATCAATTTGCTATTATTACAAGGGGAAGGGTTTTAAGCTCATGAGAAATCAAAGGAGGGTATGTGTGTATGTGTGTGTGAATACTGGGGTGGGTTGCCATTTCCTATCCTACTCCATGGCATCTTTCCCACCCAGGGATAAAACTCGCATCTCTTGTGTCTCCTGCACTGGCAGGTGGATTCCTTATCATTGCACTACTCGGGAAGCCCCAAGGGAGAGAGAGAGAGTTTAATATGTGCCTTATAGTGTTTGCATACTATACCATCATTTTCATTTCCTTTTTGAGTTACTAACCAGAGTATGATAAAACATTAATATAGCTCTAGTACTTTCCACTGTTCCTAATGCTCACTGGAACCTCAGCAAACTTTTATTGAGTAAATGAAAGAACAAGTGATTGGCTCAGAGTAACCATGAAATCAATTAATCATCTCGTGAAAATATAAAAAGAATTGTAGGAATTAGCTCATGATTTTTTTTTGTAATAGTTCACTCCCACCGCTACACTAAAGTGTATATACCCTACAAAAATGTGGTTCATAAATCGGCACTGCTCTGTACCTTTTCTCTTTCTTAAATGCACTAGTCTCCCTCTGATTTTTCATTTACCCAATAGAGATCCTTTATAAGAATTTTAGTCTTAAAGTGTATACATAAGATTGAACAAAAAGAAAATACCAATATTCAACCATATTTATTAAAAAATAATTCTTTTACATACTGAATAAAGTATTTTATAATTTTTACCTCTCCAATAAGCTGCCACCACTGGCCCTTCAAATATGATTGTATTTGAATGCATGCCCAGGTCCTTAATCTTGGATGGCTTCATTTTCCCAAACACTTAGATTCTCTAGCATTCACAAATGTTATGCAACAAACACTTTCTGGATAGGTCCATGAACAATCATATCAATTTTTATTAGCTGTTGCTTTTCCTTTTTAAAGCTTAATAATGCCAGCAGCAAGAAGAATTTGTTATTCTCAGTTTTATTCCTTCCAAATTAGGTAGAATATTCTGATCCTATATTAAATCTGTCACTTATTTAGAAATATATTGAATTTGACACTTAGACAATAATTCTTTTCTTAGAAAGACAGTATTCAAATATATAAAATCTTTGCAAGTTTTTGCAAAAGTTTAAAATTGCCTTAATTCAATCAACATTATATTCAACATTGAAACACAATAGGTACTTATTTTTAAACTTAAGTTAGGAAGATCAACAATGTAGCTTCTTTTAGAGATTATAAGGATCTTCCAAGACAAAATAGCATTTACTCAGGGAGACAAAAAGAAAATTCCCTTATAGCATTTTTTTGCCAAAGAAAGCAAGAACATGTGAAGCTAAAATATCCCGCCTTTTTTGGCTACTGTTCTATTTTGCTTTTCCCATTTGTTTCCCAAATATTGATATGGAAATGATAAAATAAAGAATAAGCTGTTTCCTAATTTTGTACAGCCAAACCTTTCTTTAAATTTCACAAATTAAAAAAGTATGGGTATTCACCATTGTACAAGTTGTTCTGTGAAATAACTCTAAAAATCATAGTTTATATGCTACATTAGTGTGCGGTTGTGTGGTTTTTAAAGAAAGACTTCAGCAGCTCATAATGTGGTAGTTATTAAGGAAGCAGGATTTTTCCATGAAGAGTGAAGGAGCTTGTTTGTAAAATCTGCACTACAGGAATCGCCCAGTGCCTGAAGCAGAGGAGCATGACTCTTCTTAGGAGCTGTTTTGTTTTCTTTGTTAACAATCAATAGAGATTATGATTAACTCATAAGAGTTTTTGGACTGGGTTGTGGATATGACTCTAAGATAAGACCAATGAAAATTTCATTGTTGCTAATTAGAATTCTCTAGTGAGTTTTAAATCTGCAACGATTTTCAATAAGTATAATTTAGAATAAGATAGATGTAGATTTTACAACTCAAATATTCAATGTCTTTTTTCAATAGCCTTCTAAAACATCACCAACTTATATTAATATATTTAAGGATACGGTTTCTCTGATTTTGATAATCTATTGGTAATGATGGTAATAGAGCTTTCATTAGTACCTTCTAAAACGCTTATATTAAAACTGTTAAAAGCTCTCAGTATAAAGATGATTTCTAGAAACCTAACAGTGATTTTCATTAATTTTCACAGCAAATGACTAACCACAAATTGTTTAAAAATTCCTTGCTTTCATTTAAGCTCTCTAGTCTCTAACCTCTAATTTCTGGGTAAGGAAAAAAAAATGCAGTAATACATGAGCCAAGGTATGTTCTGGCTTGGGTTGCAAAATTCTATGAGGAAGAATCCAAAGCAAACCAGAAAACTTTCACTTCATTACAACTGCATTAGGGTAAGAAGTCTAGTCTCCTCTCATAGTTGTTTTACGAGGTGATAATGAGGGGAAAATTCTCTGGCCTAGACAATAACACATATTTTAAAGTGGGTTACAACAGATCATTTCAACCTACCCAACTCAATGATAAAAGGGGTTTGAATGACATCTTCTGGTTGAGAATAAGTAGATCTTTTTTTAGATAAAAAGAAAGAAGCACTGAAGCATAACAATGGATCAGCAAACTAAAAGGTATATTTAAAAAAAAATAAAGACAAGCTTTTCCTTTTACCCACAATCATGGCTATCTTGTAGGTTTCCAGGATATCACTTTGGCTTTGTTAACAATTGGAGATGAGTAGGTCTGAATTCAGTATTGGTATTCCAACTCCTTCAAACTATGTACAATATTGTCCATAGTACTGTATAACATTCAGATATACTGTAAATCCCAGAGAAAAAAAATATACTCTTGTTAAAAAAGGTTATTGAGCATGAAATATGAAGAATATAAAATAAGCTACATAAATTGTAAAATATGAATTATACTTTTTGCTTTAAAATAACATGCATGTCACTCCATTAATGTTTTTATTGTAGAAATTAACAAAGAACAAACCATTAGTACCATGTCTTAGAGACACTGATCACTACCACAGTAAATTTTCTCTCCTGCCATTCTTTCTCTCTCCTCCTAACACCTACTAGACATTTTCTTTTATTAAAAAATAGAAGCTTTGATTGGGTATATCATGGTGACATTAATAGTGATAACAATAGTCACTGAGAAACTTTTGATTGGGTATAACAATCTAATAATAAAAGTAATGACAAAAATAATAATACTGTTTTCATGTTTTGTTTTAAAACTTAATAGCACTTTCATATTTATTAATCCATCAATCCTCACAGCAATTGTGTAAGAAAACCAAAGCTCAGTAGGTTAATTAACACATTCACTGACACACATCTACTAAATAAAGGAATTGAGAAAGGATTCCCCCAACAAAGAATACAATTGAAAATATATTACGAAGTGTTATAAAAAGCTAACAATTTGATTTGACTATGTGCTGAAAGGAAGATCATTTCTTACATTGTACAGTGAATAGTAGGTGCTCTGAATATTTAAGGAATGAATAAATTAAGTAAATGATGAATCAAACCATCCAATAATTACAGCTCTACATTTGCCGAGTTTCTAGGGATTTGATTTTCTTATACATACAAAAGTACAAGGAGATCTGGAGAAGAGAACATTATGTAGAATCTAAAGAACAAAAAAAGGGGACTTCCTTGGTGGCTCAGACCACAAAGAATTCACCTGCAATGCAGGAGACTGTTCAGTTCCTGGGTTCAGAAGATGCCCTGGGGAAGGAAATGGTTACCCACTCTAGTATTCCTGTCCGAAGAATCCCATGGACAGAGGAGTCTGGTGGACTGCAGTCCACAGAGTCACAAAGAGCTGGACACAACTGAGCAACTAAGCACACACAAAGAATAGAATATCTTCACAAAAATATTTAAATATTTATTCAAATAGGCATAAAAAATGAATTTGGAAATTAAAAAAAAAAATTAAGTACACCAGTATTTTTATTTGAATTCACACTGCTTAAATTGAAAAGATTCCCCCCCTTTTATAAAATGCTAAATGTACTTTTTACCATAAAGAATGCCTAAATCCATAAAATAAGACACAAATTGTTGTTGTTCAGTCACCCAGTTGTATCTGACTCTTTGCGACCCTGTGGACTGCAGCGATCAAGTCAAACAACTTAATTATATGGGCTAATTTTTAAAATACTACTTTACATTCATAATATTTAGAATGTTCATTTAGGAAGAAGAGTAGAAAATTTAACGACTATGTCTTTAATTCCATTGGTTGGTACTTTAAGATAATAATATTTTGTTTTATGAATTAAATATTATCACATACAAATGTTATGCTTAAAATAAGGAAATATCATTTTAAATAGGAAAAGTTGGTGCCACGGTAAAGTAAACACACTGATGATGTTGACAAAAGTGGAAAGCTGGTATTTAGCTGCCAATTTTCTCAAGGATAGGAAATTTGAGCCCAACTTTTATTCCTAATAGTACATACATAGATTTAATGTTGAATGAGCCATGATAGAAGGACTCCATGATTAAGGAAGGATAAATGCCAATTAACTTAAACTGATTTGATGTTCTTCATTAGTGCTAAATATTCCTGAATTGCCGCTGCCTACAGATGCAAGACAAAATCTCCCAATCTAGCTTTGCATATTTAGTAGCATATGGAGTCTTGTCAGGCAGCCAAGAACTTCCTCAGTTACTTCATTCTGAAGAACAGGGGTTGCCTCTAATATAATACCTTGAACTGATTCTATTTAGGGTGTAATCTGCCTTGGGTTGCTATTAAGATATTGAATTTTATGAAACAGCTGTTTAATACCATTTGTGAATTAATGGAATCATCATGTAGAGTAGAAAAAGCATAAAAAAATTTAAAAGATTACTTTAAAGCCAATTTCTTAATTAATAGTGTTTCAGAACTTTCTAGAGTTTCCAAATTGAAATCCTCCAAGACGATTTTCAATTACAAGGTAGACTGTGGAAATTTATTACCAAAATTCAGGAACAATATTCTGAAGAAAAATCTGTTAAGATCTTTTAGTTTTTTCCTTTTATCTGAAATGAGTACAGTTGGTACAAATATTAAATTATTGAAAAAATTTTATTAATGACATACACAGACTTATGCACAGACTAATGAAATACACAGACTAATTCATCTTGCAGGCACTAACTCATCTTTGGGGTACTTCCATGGAACCAAATCTGACATCTTAAAATGCCCAGGAAAATAAGCCAGGAATGTGGGAAGAGATTCCTGTAGAAAAGCTGTTCATTGTGTTGAAGTAATGAACTATTATCAAATGGCTAAGACTTTTTCTATACCAGAACCCATATAGATGTATTCAGATATTATTATTCTGGTATGGATTGCAAAATGTTCTTTAACATCCCAGGAACAAATTCAACAATGTGTGTGTGTGTGTGTGTGTGTATTAATTGTCAGTTGTGTCTAACTCTTTGCAACCCCATGGCCTATAGCCTGCCAGGCTCCTCTGTCCATGGAATTCTCCAGGCAAGAATACTGGAGTTGGTAGCCGTTCCCTTCTCCAGGAGATCTTCCTCACACAGAAATCAAACTAAGTCTCCTGTATTGCAGGCAGATTTTTTGCTCAGTGATACAAGCATTTTATTCACAGCTGGACACTTTGAGAGAATATGGTATGTGAAAATCTCTGAGAATTAAACCTATACAAGTGTTTCTTACACCTGAGGATGAGATGGCTGGATGGTATCACTAACTCAATGGATGTGAGTCTGAGTGGACTCCGGGAGTTGGTGATGGACAGGGAGGCCTGGTGTGCTACAATTCATGGGGTTGCAAAGAGTCAGATATGACTGAGCGACTGAACTGAACTGAACTGAATACAGTCCGGGGGCTTCCCAGGTAGCACTAGTGGTAAAGAACCCACCTGCCAGTGCAGGAGACATAGGAGATGCGGGTTCTATCCCTGGGTCAGGAAGATCCCCTGGAAGTGGGCCTGGCAACCCGCTCTAGTATTCTTGCCTAGAGAATCCCGTGGACAGAGGAGACTGGAAGGCTACATTCCATGGTGTCGCAGAGTTGGACACGACTGAAGCGACTTGGCATGCAAAGCATGCAGTACAGTCTAGATTACATAGTTGGCCAAGGAAAGACCAAGAGATACAGGATTAATGGGGTAAACAGGGGAAGATATACCTTGATCTTGGGGTATTTGAAAACCAATCATAGTTGATAAGAACACACTCCCACAGGAAAATTTCAGAACACTTGTCTAGATTTTGGAGACTATCAAATTGTCATCCATATTGACCTTATGGAATGTTGTTATAAATATGCATTTTGCTACCACATGGAGAAATTCACAATCTTTTTCCATTTCATCTAGGCCAAACATGATCTTCTTTGGTGGAAATCAATTCTGATCTAAAGAGTATCCAATGACATGATCTTTAATGTCAAACAGTCCATAAGACTATTTGAAAGAAGTCAAGTATATCACTTACTGTGGGTCAGTCTTAGGCAGTTTGTTTGAGAGGTTGGAGCTGTCTGTAGGGATCTGTTTGTGTGTGTGTGTGTGTGTGTGTGTGTGTGTGTGATAAAAAATAAAATGGCAACAGATATAAAGTATACAATTTCAAAATATTAATTATCTATATTAAAGTAGTGCCTAAATGACATATATAGGAAACATTAGCAACTATTGTCATAGACATAAAATATTTATTTTACAGGGACAGAAAATCTTAGAAGTTAGCCATCTTTTTGTTTGAAGTGATAGTCCCTTTATTTTAATTGAAATTTTGTAGTGGTTATTCAGAAAGCAAATATTAATACCTAAAAATGGCAGTAGACTTTCTAAGAATGAACAAAAATGCCAAAATTATAATGGGAAAATAGGTGGATTTTAATAAAGGTAGCATACACTCAAAATAAAGCATGTATATTTATTCTTCATGTTAAAATTATTCTACTACATTGATAAATGTAGTTTAGGATTTATTAGGGGGAAAAAAATCCCTCTATAATTTACTCGTGGGTAAGATATAGATCTGACTATTGTGTTTTTTCCTTATTGGTAGCTAGACTATTACATATAAACAAAAATGTACATGAAATGTAAATGTCACAATTGCAAAGACCTGTTTATGCCAAGTTTAATTGTTCTCTTAATCTTATAGCAAATACACAAGTATTTTGGCCCTCACTCCAGTATTCTTGCCTGGAGAAATCCATGGACAGAAGAACCTGATGGGTTACAGTCCATAGGGTTTCAAAGAGTTGGACATGATTGAAGCAACTTAACATGCACACATGCCTCTCTTGGCACGAAAATCAATCCAGAGTCTACCACTTACCTCCTCTACCAGGCTGTTGAACTTTGGACCATTATTTTCCTACCTTAATCGTCCCAAGGACAGACCCCAGACAACTAGAGAAAACTCCTGCCCTCTGCAGCCTACTGGCATTATTCAAACCAGCCTGCTTACCCTCCTCTTTCCTATGAAACTACAATAACAGATCTTGATAGGATTTTTCTCCTCTCCTTCTTCTCCTCCCTGGCCTTGGTCCCTCCTCACACTGTCCTGCAAGGCATGGCCTGCTCCTTTCTTTTGGGAACTGTGAGGTACACACTATCTTTTCAGTGTTAATTATCTGCTGATCTGTTGGCCTTACCATACTGGAATAATAATAAAACTTTTACTTCAAAACAATTTCATTGGTCTGTCAGTCACTCTAACCTTTTTCCTTACAGATGCTCTTTTGTGTATTATTTTGTAGTACTCTCAAATATTTTGTAACACAAAAGCCCTCTCACTATTTTTTGAATCCCATACTAATATGGTTGGCTGAATAAAGATCTGAATAAGTTAATATGAGCATGCCCCAAGGAAGCTTCTTCAAACATATCCTACATAAGAAAATGTAGGAAAATGTTGCATTTAACTTTTAGAAATATCCAAAATAATGGAACAAAAATGGTGAAGAAAATAAGTATAAAACTAAATGTGAAGAGATTGGAAATTTGGTCCCAAATCTACTATGTAACTTGTTATCTTAGAAACATCACTAAGCTGTCTCAGCCTCTTATCTTTCAGAGATGATGGAATCCTTTCCATTTTAAAATTCCTGCATCTATAATTCTAATGCTAAAATTCTACCATCTGTAAAATTCACATGTCTTATGTGGGGCAGGGTCTGGAAAAGAGAAGCTGTTAGTTTATAGACACAAATTGCATCTACCTAATCACACTCTCATGATTACAGCTCTTTCTGTGCACCTTTATTTTCAATGTGTGCTTTTTCAGCATCATTTTATCCTCATTAAGATGTTTCCTTCTGCTCCCTCATACTGAAGTTAAATCATCTCCTCCCACCCTAAAATGTTCTTTATTATTAAACTTTGACATTCCAGACAAGTTCATCTTCATTACAGTAATTGATTTGATCATTATGATGTAGACTTGATTTAAATGTCATAGCTAAAAAAAGTTTTGTTTTATTCTGCCTCAGGCAAAAAATTTAGTTTAGTCAACATACAGTAATGCGGACTTCATGCAAAGTAACTGAAAATACTAACTGTGGTATATATAATATTTGAACATCTTTAATTATCTAAAAAAAAGATCAACTTTTCATGCATTATGTAATACTTAAATACCTGTTTTCAAGTGGAACTATAAAGGAGCAGGAGAATCTTATAATTGTCAACAATTTATTCTATGTAATAAATCTTGGGACAAACATAACTAGAAATAATATACTATCATATATATATATATGTATACATATCTCAGTGGTAATTTTACTTTTCACTGAAATTAAACAAAAGTTAATCATTGGTGACTAAAATGCAATGTGCAAGATCTCACTGTTCACTGAACAATCAATATTTGTTTCAAATTCATTAAAATTGTAAGAAATATATATATTAGACAAATGTCTAGTCTTTTGCTACAAATCTGCAAAAACACAATCCTTCTTGTGACATATTTCTGTTTTGTGAGTTTATATATTTAACTAACTGATAATCACTCAAACTCTGAAGTGAGACTTAAAGATTTCAGACTCCCACAAATTTATCATACTATGCTATTGACATATTAGGGAAACACATTGTTAATAATTTTTCTATAGACATTTCCAGCTTAATAAGCTTTGTTTATTAAGAAAGGGATCAAGACAATCCCCAAGAAAAAAAATACAAAAAAGCAAAATGGCTGCCTGAGAAGGCCTTATAAAGAGCTATGAAAAGAAGAGAAGTGAAAAACAAAGGAGAAAAGGAAAGATAAACTCAATTGAAAGCAGAGTTCCAAAGACTAGCAAGGCAAGATAAGAAAGCCTTCCACAGTGATCGGTGCAAAGAAATAGAGGACAACAATAAAATGGGAAACACTAGAGATCTTTTCAAGAAAATTAGAGATACTAAGGGAAATTTTCAAAAATTTTCATTGCAAAAAATGTGCAAAGAGGGGCACAATAAAGGACAGAATGGTATGGACCTAACAGAAGCAGAAGACATTAAGAACACATGGCAACAAAGACAGAAATATAGATCAATGGAACAAAATAGAAAGCCCAGAGATAAATCCACACACCTATGGACACCTTATCTTTGACAAAGGAGGCAGGAATATACAGTGGATTAAAGACAATCTCTTTAACAAGTGGTGCTGGGAAAACTGGTCAAACACTTGTAAAAGNGCATCACTATGAACAAAACTAGTAGAGGTGATGAAATTCCAGTTGAGCTATTTCAAATCCTAAAAGATGGTGCTGTGAAGATGGTATTGTGCTATACTCAATATGCCAGCAAATTTGGAAAACTCAACAGTGGGCACAGGACTGGAAAAAGTCAGTCTTCATTCCAATCCCTAAGAAAGGCAATGCCAAAGAATGTTCAGACTACCGAACAACAGCACTCTTCTCACACGCTGGTAAAGAAATGCTCAAAATTCTCCAAGCCAGACTTCAACAATACGTGAACCCTGAACTTCCAGATGTTCAAGCTGAATTTAGAAAAGGCAGAGGAATGACAGATCAAATTGCCAATATCTGTTGGATCACTGAAAAGCAAAATAACTCCAGAAAAAAACATCTACTTCTACTTTATTGACTATGCCAAAGCCTCTGACTGTGTGGATCACAATAAACTGTGGAAAATTCTTCAAGAGATGGCAATACCAGATCACCTGACCTGTCTCTTGAGAAATCTGTATGCAGGTCACAAAGTAACAGTTACAACTGGAGATGGAACAACAGACTGTTTCCAAATAGGAAAAGGAGTATGTCAAGGTTGTATATTGTCACCCTGCTTATTTTACTTATATGTAGAGTATATCATGAGAAATGCTGAGCTGGATGAAGCACAAGCTGGAATCAAAATTACTGGGAGATATATCAATAACCCCAGATATGTAGATGACATCGCCCTTATGGCACAAAGTGAAGAGGAACTAAAGAGCCCCTTGATGAAAGTGAAGGAGGACAGTGAAAAAAATTGACTTAAAATTCAACATTCAAAAAACTAAGATCATGGCATCTGGTGCCATTGCTTCATGGCAAGTAGATGGGGTAGAAGTGGAAACAATAAGAGACTTTATTTGGTGGACTCCAAAACCACTGCAGATGGTAACTGCAGCCATGAAATGAAAAGATGCTTGCTCCTTGAAAGAAAAGCTATGACTAAACTAGACAACATATTAAAAAGCAGAGACATTACTTTGCCAACAAGGGCTGTCTAGTCAAAGCTATGGTTTTTCCAGTAGTCACATATGGATGTGAGAGTTGGATTATACAGAAAGCTTAGCATTGAAGAACTGATGCTTTTGAACTGTGATGTTGGAGAAGACTCTTGAGAGTCCCCTGGACTGCAAGGAGATTCTACCAGTCCATCCTAAAGGAGATCAGTCCTAGTTGTTCATTGGAAGGACTAATGCTGAAGCTGAAATTCCAATACTTGGCCACCTGATGTGAAGAAAGGACTCATTTGAAAAGACTGTGATGCTGCGAAAGACTGAAGACTGGAGGAGAAGGGGTCGACAGAAGATGAGATGGTTGGATGGCATCACCAACTCAATGGACATGAGTTTGGGTAGGCTCCAGGAGTTGGTAACAGACAGTGAGGGCTGGAGTGCTGCAGTCTATGAGGTCACGAGGAGTTGGACATGACTGAGTGACTGAACTGAACTGAGTGAGTGAGTGTGAAATTCATTCAGTCATGTCCAACTCTATGTGACCCCATGGATTATACAGTCCATGGAATTCTCTAGGCCAGAATACTGGAGTGGGTAGATTTTCCCTTCTCCAGGGGATCTTCCCAACCCAGGAATCAAACTCAGGTCTCCCACATTGCAGATGGATTCTTACCAGCTGAATCACAGGGGAAACCTGAACTGAACTGAAGCTTTGCCTTAATATGAAAATAGCAAGAAAAGAAAAATAGGGAATATATACATTATATATGCTTTGTTTTCAGTATTTGTTTCAGTTGGTTGATATAACAAAATATCATAGAATGTGCAGCTTATATGCACAGAAAAGCATTTCCCATGTGGAGACTGGGAACTTGGAGATCAAGGCACTGGCTAATTTGATAGCTGGTATAAGTCAGTTTCCTGATTCATAGACAACCTTCGTCTTACTGTGTGCTTACAGAGTGGAAGTGAGACCTTTTTTAAAAGTTATATAAACAAATCTCAAAAAAACATGTTCTTTTCATTACAGGGGACTGGAATGCAGAAGTAGGAAGTCAAGAAACACCTGCAGTAACAGGAAATTTGGCCTTGGAGTACAGAATGAAGAAGGGCAAAGGCTAACAGAGTTCTGTCAAGAGAACACACTGCTCATAGCAAACACTCTCTTCCAAAAACACAAGAGAAGACTCTACACATGGACATCACCAGATGGTCAACACTGAGATCTGATTGATTATATTCTTTGCACCCAAAGATGGAGAAACTCTATATAGTCAGCAAAAACAAGACCAGGAGAGGATGGTGACTCAGATCATGAACTCCTTATTGCTAAATTCAGACTTAAATAGAAGAAAGTGGGGAAAACCACTAGACCATTCAGGTATAAACTAAATCAAATCCCTTATGATTATACAGTGGAAGTGATAAATAGATTTAGGGACTAGACTGATAGACAGAGTGCCTGATGCACTATGGATGGAGGTTTGTGACATTGTATAGGAGACAGAAATCAAGACCATCCACAAGAAAAAGAAATGCAAAAAAGCAAAATGGTTGTCTGAGGAGGCCTTACAAATCGTTGTGAAAACAAAAGTGAANTAAATAGATTTAGGGACTAGACTGATAGACAGAGTGCCTGATGCACTATGGATGGAGGTTTGTGACATTGTATAGGAGACAGAAATCAAGACCATCCACAAGAAAAAGAAATGCAAAAAAGCAAAATGGTTGTCTGAGGAGGCCTTACAAATCGTTGTGAAAACAAAAGTGAAAGGCAAAGGAGAAAAGGAAAGATATACCCATTTGAATGCAGAGTTCCAAAGAATAGCAAGGAGAGATAAGAAAGCCTTCCTCAGTGATCAATGCAAAGAAATAGAGGAAAATAATAGAGTGGGAAAGACTAGAGATCTCTTCAACAAAATTAGAGATACCAAGGGAACATTTCATGCAAAGATGGGCTCAATAAAGGACAGAAATGGT
>SJYA01001976.1:1046601-1223378 GCA_006410615.1 Neotragus moschatus
CTGAAAGATGATGCTGTGAAAGTGCTGCACTCGATATGCCAGCAAATTTGGAAAACTCAGCAGTGGCCACAGGATTGGAAAAGCTCAGTTTTCATTCCAATTCCAGAAAGGCAATGCCAAAGATTGCTCAAAATACCTTGCACTCCTCTCACATGCTAGTAAAGTAATGCTCAAAATTCTCCAAGCCAGGCTTCAACAATATGTGAACTGTGAACTTCCAGATGTTCAAGCTAGTTTTAGAAAAGGCAGAGGAACCAGAGGTCAAATTGCCAACATCCTGTGGATCACTGAAAAAGCAAGAGAGTTCCAGAAAAACATCTATTTCTGCTTTATTGACTTTGCCAAAGCCTTTGACTGTGTGGATCACAATAAACTGTGGAAAATTCTGAAGGAGCTGGGAATACCAGACCGCCTGACCTGCCTCTTGAGAAATCTGTACGCAGGTCAAGAAGCAACAGTTAGAACTGGACATGGAAGAGTAGACTGTTCCCAAATAGGAAAAGGAGTACATCAAGGCTCTATATTGTCACCCTGCTTATTTAACTTCTATGCAGAGTACATCATGAGAAACGCTGGACTGGAAGAAACACAAGCTGGAATCAAGATTGATGGGAGAAATATCAATAACCTCAGATATGCAGATGACACCAGGCTTATGGAAAAAATGAAGAAGAACTAAAAAGCCTCTTGATGAAAGTAAAAGAGGAGAGTGAAAAAGTTGGCTTATAGCTCAACATTCAGAAAACTAAGATCATTGCATCCAGTCCCATCATTTGATGGCAAATAGATGGTGAAACAGTGGAAACAGTGGCTGACTTATTTTGCGGGGCTCCAAAATCACTGCAGATGGTGATTTCAGCCAGAAACTAAAAGACACTTACTCCTTGGAAGTAAGTTTATGCCCAACCTAGACAACATATTAGAAAGCAGAGACATTACTTTGTCAACAAAGATCCATTTAGTCAGCAACCCACTCCAATACTCTTGCCTGGAGAATCCCATGGAGGGAGGAGCCTGGTGGGCTGCAGTGTGCGGGGTCACAAAGAGTCAGACAGGACTGAGCGACTTCACTCACTATGGTTNGACAACATATTAGAAAGCAGAGACATTACTTTGTCAACAAAGATCCATTTAGTCAGCAACCCACTCCAATACTCTTGCCTGGAGAATCCCATGGAGGGAGGAGCCTGGTGGGCTGCAGTGTGCGGGGTCACAAAGAGTCAGACAGGACTGAGCGACTTCACTCACTATGGTTTTTCCAGTGGTCATGTATGGATGTGAGAGTTGGACTATAAAGAAAGCTGAGTGCTGAAGAGTTGATGCTTTTGAACTGTGGTTTGGAGAAAACTTTTGAGAGTCCCTTGGACTGCAAGGAGATCCAACCAGTCCATCTTAAAGGAGATCAGTCCTGGGTGTTCATTGGAAGGACTGATGTTGAAGGTGAAACTCCGATAATTTGGCCACCTGATGCGAAGAGATGACTCATCTGAAAAGACCCTGATGCTGGTAAAGATTGAGTACAGGAAGAGAAGGGGAGGACAGAGGATGAGATGGTTGGATGGCTTCACCGACTCAAACTACACGGGTTTGGGTGAACTCTGGGAGTTGGTGATGGACAGGGAGGCCTGGCATGCTGCAGTTCATGGGGTCACAAAGAGTTGGACATGACTGAGTGACTGAACTGTAACTGTAACTATAATCAACTCTCAGACCCTAGTTCCAAGTATCACTACGTTGGGTACTGGACTTCAATATCTACTTGGGAAACAAAGATCCCACATGCTACTGACCAACTAAGCCTCTGTGCCGCAACTAGAAAGGCCATGGACCACAATGAAAAGCCCTGCATGAGGCAATGCAGCCCATGTGCTGCAACTGAGACTCAATGCATTCAAATAAATAGTTTTCAAAATATTAGCAAAGCAGATTAGTAAAGTCTAAACGATGGCTTGAAGGTGGTTGTGGAGTAGGAAAGACAATGAAGGAACATAAACATTCAGTTTATAGCAATATTTTATCTGCTACTCAAAAAACATAACAGCAGGGCTTGTATATGAAATAGCTGTACCATTAAAATTTAGGTATGTTCTTTAGAGCTAAATGAACAACAAATATCCCTGTATTACTGATTATTGGATAGAAAGAGAAATGTATTAAGCCTTGATTTGAAGACGGCACCATTCAATATTGGGGTGCTTTAGAAGAAAAATATGATGTTTTTTATGCACTTGATTTAATAGAGGTTTAGGAACAATAGTTGTATATGGACACAATAGCCATTTTCTATGTTGTAATATTTAACAGCATTTAAAAAAGCTACATTAAAAGTATTAAGTGGATACATGTATATGTATAGCTGTTCCACCTGAAACTATTACAACAGTGTTAATTGGCTACATCCCAATACAAAACAAGAAGTTCAAAAGAAAATAAAAAGGTATCAAACAATGTTACTACAGATTAATGTGTTAGCATGCATATAGGAACCGCTGAGAGCTGGGAATTAGCTGCACTTTTCCTTTTAATAATAAAGTGAAACTAATCCCTTTATGCTGAGATGCTGCTCACTGCCTAGTTCCTTTTGTAATATTTATAAATAATAGATTAGTAGTGCGCACTTAATAGGTGCATGTGTTATACTTTCAACATATGTTTTAGCAACTAAAATTTTACTTTAATCCTATTTTATGTAATCAATTGTAGGATAATTTTCTAGCCTATTGTTTAAACATCATGTCCATTTTGAAATGCGTAGTAATTGCAATCCTTTTGTTGTTGTTCAGTTGCCAAGTCGTGTCCAAATCTGTGATCCCATTGATTGCAGCACACCAGGCTTCCCTGTCCTTCACTATCTCCTAGAGTTTGCCCTGGTTCATGTCCACTGATGGCATCATTGGAGAAGGCAATGGCAACCCACTCCAGTACTCTTGCCTGGAAAATCCCATGGACAGAGGAGCCTGGTGGGCTGCAGTCCATGAGTTTGCTAAGAGTCGGACATGACTGAGCGACTTCTCTTTAACTTTTCACTTTCATGCACTGAAGAAGGAAATGGCAACCCACTCCAATGTTCTTGCCTGGAGAACCCCAGGGACAGGGGAGCCTGGTGGGCTGCCGCTGCCGTCTATGGGGTCACACAGAGTCGGACATGACTGAAGCGACTTAGCAGCACCAGATGGCATCATGTCAGTGATGCCATCCAACTTTCTCATCCTCTGTCTTCCCCTTCTCCTCCTGTCCTCAATCTTTCCCAGAATCAAGGTCTTTTCCAATGAGCTGGCTCTTTACATCAGGTGGCCAAAGTATTGTAGCTTCAGCTTCAGCATCGGTCCTTTCAATGAATATTCAGGGTTGATTTCCTTTAGGATGATGGTCTTGATATCCTAGCTGTGCAAGGGACTCTCCACAGTTTTCTCCAGTACCAGAGTTTGAAAGCATCAATTCTTATATACCATCCAATAGGAAAAACAGATGTGAGAGTATCAAGACCTGACCATCCCTGAAGAAATCTTTGAGCTCCAGAGCTCCATGTATTTATCAACCAGACAGGAATCTCTTCCATACACTCTGGCTTTCTTCCCCTCTTTTCCACAAGTGTTGGTTCCAAGGCACTCCTTCATAAATATCCTGAATGTGAGACTCTCTCACAGTTGACTTTCTGTATAATCCATCCTGCATCTGGTTGCTTACTGTGCAAAAGTATTTAAGATAGTAGGTACATAGGAGAGGATTCAAACTCAAGCTTATACAGCTCCAGATCAGCTCTTCTACACTATACTCACAGCCTTCTCATCCCACAAACTAGAATTCTGTTTCATTCAGTCTTTAATAATTTCAGTTCACTCCCTCAGTTGTGTCTGACTCTTTGTGACCCCATTGACTGCAGCACAACAGTCTTCCTTGCCCATCATCAACTCTTGGAACATGCTCAAACTCATGTCCATAGAGTCAGTGATACCATCCAACCATCTCATCCTCTGTTGTCCACTTTTCCACCTTCCTTCAGTCTTTCCCAGCATCAGGGTCTCTTCAAATGAGTCAGTTCTTTGCATCAGGTAGCCAAAGTATTGGAGCTTCAGCTTCAGCATCAGTCCTTCCAATGAATATTCAGGACCAATTTCCTTCAAGAATGACTGGTTTGATTACCTTGCAGTCCAAGGGACTCTCAAGAGTCTTCTCCAACACCACAGTTCAAAAGCATCAACTCTTCAGCACTCAGTTTTCTTTATACTCCAATTCTCACATCCATACGTGACTGCTGGAAAAACCATATCTTTGATTAGATAGACCTTTGTTGGCAAAGTAATGTCTCTGCTTTTTAATATGTTGTCTAGGTTGGTCATAGCTTTTCTTTCAAGGAGCAAGCATCTGTTCATTTCATGGCTAAAGTCATCATCTGCAGTGATTTTGGAGCCCAAAGAAACAAATCAGCCACTGTTTATACTGTTTCCCCATCTATTCATCATGAATTAAGAGGACCAGATTCCATGATCTTACTTTTCTGAATGTTGAGTTTTAAGCCAATTTTTTCACTTTCCTCTTTCACTTTCATCAAGAAGCTCTTTAGTTCTTCTTCATTTTTGCCATAAGCTTGGTGTCATCTGCATATCTGAGGTAATTGATATTACTCCCGGCAATCTTGATTCCAGCTTGTGCTTCATCCAGCTCAGTGTTTCTCATGATGTACTCTGCATATAAGTTAAATAAGCAGGGTGACAATATAGAGCCTTGATGTACTCCTTTTCCTATTTGGAAACAGTCTACTGTTCCATGTCCAGTTCTAACTGTTGCTTCTTGACCTGCGTACAGATTTCTCAAGAGGCAGATCAGGCGGTCTGGTATTTCCATCTCTTTCAGAATTTTACACAGTTTATTGTGGTTCACACAATGGTTTTGATATAGTCAAAAAAGCAGAAGTAGATGTTTTTCTGGAATCCTCTTGCTTTTTTGATGATCCAACAGCTGTTGGCAGTTTGATCTCTGATTCCTCTGCCTTTCCTAAATCCAGCTTGAACATATGGAAGTTCATGGTTCACATACTGTTGAAGCCTGGCTTAAAGAATTTTGAGCATTTCTTTGCTAGCATGTGAGATGAGAGCAATTGTGCAGTAGTTTGAACATTCTTTGACATTGTTTTTCATCGAGATTACGATGAAAACTGACCTTTTCCAGTCTTGTGGCCACTGTTGAGTTTTCCAAATTTGCTGGCATATTGAGTGCAGCACTTTCATAGCATCATCTTTTAAGATTTGAAATAGCTCAACCAGAATTCCATCACCTCCACTAGCTTTGCTGGTAGTGATGTTTCCTAAGGCCCACTTGACTTCGCATTCCAGGATGTCTGGCTCTAGGTGAGTGATCACACCATCGTTGTAATCTAGGTTATAAAGATCTTTTTTTTTTTTGTATAATTCTTCTGTGTATCCTTACCACCTCTTCTTAATATCATCTTTTCTTGAAGAGTTCTCTAGTCTTTACTATTCTATTGTTTTCCTCTGTTTCTTTGCACTGATCACTGAGGAAAGCTTTCTTATCTCTCCTTGCTATTTTTTACATTGTGCATTCAAATGGATGTATCTTTCCTTTTCTCCTTTCCTTTAGCTTCTCTTCTTTTCTCAGCTATTTGTAAAGCCTCCTCAGACAACCATTTTCCCTTTTTGCATTTCTTTTTCTTGAGGATGGTCTTGATCACTACCTTTTGTACAATGTCACAAACCTCCATTCACACTACTTCAGGCACTCATCATATCTAATCCCTTGAATTGTTATTTCCACTGTATAGTCATAAGGGATTTGATTTAGGTCATACCTGAATGATCTTGTGGTTTTCCCTACTTTCTTAAATTTAAGTCTGAATTTGGCAATAAGGAGTTCATGATCTGAGCCACAGTCAGTTCCCAGTCTTGTTTTTGCTGACTGTATAGAGCTTTTCCATCTTTGGCTGCAAAGAATATAATTCGATCTTCAAGATGTTGTCAAATTCTATCCATTATAAAGCATTTCAGTGGATGACTAAGTTTTCATGGACTTTGCCACACTCAAATTCTCACATAACTGCCTAATTACAGGGATGTGGCAATTTCAGTTCTAATTCAATTACTGTCTTCCCATAGCCCCGTTTCTAATTAGCCTTCTCATTTCTTTGAAGCTTTATTTTAACTTACAAGTGGCTAAACTGTATAATAGTTGTAATTGTGCACACAAATTTAGTGCGGTCTAAAGAGATGATCAAGAAACGTGCTTTTTAAATACATCAAATGCATATTATAGATATTATATTTTGTCATTTGTACTTTGTCATTTCAAGACTTACTAGAAAAATCTCTGGCACTCTTTAATAACTGGATTTGTATTTTCTGTAGACTGACAGCTCTCAAAATAAGGTTTTAAATATAAAAGAAATTTCTAAGCTTTCAGCAAGATCATAACAATAGATCCATTTGGCTGTGGAATTAACATCATACCTCAAGGCTATCAATATGTCTGCACAGGTTAGCAAAAACATATCTTGATTGCAATGAATGTTCCACATCTCAAAATGACTGTTACTTTGCATGCATCATGACTAACGAATACATGCCTCTTAGCAAAGAGCATTGTTTCTGGAGGAAATAAACTGTCGCTAGTAATGTGTGTTGATTGCTCAGATCCCCTATTCAATGAAAAACATCAATGGTTTTTATTTGTTATTTTGTCTGATAGAAAATAATCCCAGAAGCCACTGTTTCTCAGATTTCTTTCCCAAAAAGTCTCTGCGAATACAGCAGCATCTACATGGCTAAGTGCCCTGGGATCTGGGAAGTATTTTACTAGAGCTGCTGCTGCTTCTTTTACAGGGAATGGGCGGGGAAATTCTTTTAAATTAATTCTTTGGGCTGTTCTGAACCCAGACCTCAGCCCACCTTCAGATGTGTGCCTCTGTCCTGGACACTAGAAGGGCTGTTTGAATTTGGACTCAGCTGTCAGCTTCTCCCCCTGGTGTCATCTCTTTCTCTTTTTCTTTTTCTTTTCGTTTTTTTTTTTCTTTTTTTTCCCTTTTCCCTTTCAAAGCCCCATTGTTGCAGAAGCTCAGCAATGGGCAGGGACCGAGGCACTCTCTGAAAGGAGACCTAGCTCTACTTTGCCACAGGGCTAAGTTGCGCTAAGCACAACCCACCCCACATCTGTCTAAATCACACTGGAGCGAATGAACTTTTAAACAAATGAGCTGCGTGTTTTTCTCTAATGCTTATTACTAGCTGTGCAGTGAGGCTGCACCGATTTCAAAGGCTTTTCAGTTCCTGCACAGAACTGAGAGACTGCAGCAATTGTCCTTTGAAGAGAAAACACCACTGTTGGGACGGGCGTGCAGCTTGGGCTTGGCTCAAAGACCTCCAAAAGTGACAGGGAACAGCAGAGGGGATGGTTCTGGCGACAAGCAGCTCAAGAAATTAATATAAAAAAGACTTTTCTCTGTCCCCTACTGCAAATATTTTCTCTTGCAAGAAGAATCCTTGGAACTTGTCATATATATGAAGTCTCTTTCAACTCCAAGGGGCTAGCTTTCATACCTGCCTTTTGGCATCTCTCTGGATTTTAGACATTTTAATCACTACCTTTGATTTAAAAAAAAAAAAAAACTTTTGCTGCAGCTAAGCTTCTCTCTTTTTGCTTTTCCTGATTTGACATTTGTTAAGCATTTCTAGGAGAGGATGGTTTATTTTTTATTTTATTCTTTTTATTCTCCAAAAATGGATTCCTGAATCAGGTATAATATATATATTTCTAATTTAATTTAGGGATAGAAAACTAAATAAAATATTTTGGTGTGTTTCACATGAAAAGAATTCACAATACAAGGTTCAGTCAACAGGATTTTGGAGAGTGCTTTGGTATGGTAATTAGAAATCATTCTAATCTGTTCAACTACAGAACTTCTATTAGGTGGCCTTGATTAGGACAGTTCAAGTTACAGTCTCTGCCTAGAAGTGATGAAGCTATATTTCTTCAAGAATATCTTATAATTTGGACTTTTCACTCATTTATCCCAACTATTATCTCTTTGATCCAAATTAGTAAGGTTTAATGTTGAAATTTTGGACAATTCAGAAATTCTGATCTAATTGGGGTGGGGGAAGTCTAAAGAAAAATATAAAAAAAAAACCTTGTTAAATATTTTTAAAACTGACAACTGCCCAAATGGCTCATAGAAATCCTGGGAACCCAGCACATTACTTCATATTATAGAGAATATTCATAAAAAATTCCAAGTTAAAATGAATCAGTTTGTGGAATTAAATAGACTTAGCTTTATTGCTAACTCTTTCATTTTACAAAATGGAGATCTTGGTCAATTTTCTCAACATCTCTGAGTCTTGAATGTTTCCTTTTAAACTAGGGAAAAGATTTGTGAGGGAAAATGTGAAAGTGATTCACTAGATAGTATATAGTCAGTAAATATCATTGCTCCATTTTTCCCTTTTAATTGAACTCTTTAAAATTAGAATTCAAGGATTTCCCTGGTGGTCCAGTGGTTAAGACTGGACTGCTTTCCAGTGGTTTGCTTTCCAATGCAAGGGACAGGGGTTCAATCCCTGGTGCAGGAAGATCCCACATGCTGTGGGGCAATTAAACCTAAGTACCACAACTACTGAAGGCCACACTCTACAGCCCATGAGTCACAACTACTGAAGCCTATGAGCCTGAAGTCTGTGGGCCACAACAAGGGACACCAACTTCAGTGAGAGCCCCACACATTGCAACTAGAGAAAGCCCACACACAGCAATAAAGACCCAGTGCAGCCAAACATAGTAATAATAATAATAAAAAAATAAAATTCTTTAAAAAAGTGTTCAAATGCATTTCACTTAAATTCTCA
This sequence comes from Neotragus moschatus, assembly GCA_006410615.1. Lineage (NCBI taxonomy): Eukaryota > Metazoa > Chordata > Mammalia > Artiodactyla > Bovidae > Neotragus > Neotragus moschatus. Next base: position 1,055,457 of record SJYA01001976.1, read on the forward strand.
GAAAGTAAGTTTGTCTGACATTTTATAGCCTCTGTTCAACTTCTTCAAAATTGTCCCTGATGTTCTCAGATTGTTGTAATTATTGTTACTATATCACAAAATTTTTGCAATTTTGAAAATCAATTCTATTGATATTTATTTTCCATAAAATAAGTGTGCAGTCTGATGAGTTTGACAGATATATATGTGTATATATACATATTATATATATATATACACACATATTAGCCCTTCAAATAAACATACAAAACATTTCTAATATTCTATTGATACGTAATTTCTGTAAAATAAGTGTGCAGTTTTATTAACCCCTCAGATAAAGATACAAAGCATTTCTAATACTCTTCAAATTCCCTCATCCCCCTTACCCATCAACTCCCTACTTCACGATTGACTGAATGTTTACCTCCAAAATTCTTATGTTGAAATTGAATCCTTAATGAAGTGACGGTTATGAGTAGGGTTTTTGGAGGTGATTAGGTATGAAAATGGAGCCCTCATAAAGAGGATTGAAAATGAAAGAAAGAACACGAAAGTCACTCAGTTGTGTCTGACTCTTTGTGACTTAATGGACTATACAATTTGTGGAATTTTCTAGGCCAGAATACTGAAGTGGGTAGCCTATTCCTTCTCCAGCAGATCTTCCCAACCCAGGGATCAAGCCCAGGTCTCCTGCATTGCAGACAGATTCTTTACCAGCTGAGCCACATGGGAAGCCCAAAGATACTAGAGTGGGTAGCCTATTCCTTCTCCAGTGGATCTTCCTGACCCAAGAATTGAACTGGAGTCTCCTGCATGCAGGCGGATTCTTTACCAGCTGAGCTTAGTGCCCTCAGAAAAGAAATCCCAAAGGACGTCTCTCACCTCTTCCACTATGTGAGGACACAGTGAAAACATGGCTGTTTTTGAACAAGAAAGTGGGCTCTCACCAGAGACCACTGATGCCTTAATGTAGGACTTCTCAGCATCCAGATCTGTGAGAACGAAACTTCTATTATTTATAGCTGCCAGTCTATGGTGTTTTTTTTTTATTATAGCAGCCTGAATGGAATAAGATACTCAAACCTAGGAATGATCTGTTTTGTTTCACAGAAGATTAGTTTTGCCTATTCTAGAATTTCATGTAAAAGTAGTACTACAGATACTCTTCTGTGTCTGAATTCATTCATTTGGCATAATTTGAAATGTTCAAAGTTGTTATGTTTATTAGGTTTCTCTGGTGGCTCAGACAGTAAAGAATCTGCCCACAATGCAGGAGAACTGGGTTCAACCCCTGGGTAAGGAAGATCTGTTGGAGAAAGAAATGGCAACCCACTCCAGTATTCTTATCTAGAGAATTCCATGGACAGAGGAGCCCAGCAGGTTTTTAAATTTATGTTTAATATGTTATATTTATTATGGAAAAGATCTTGAAGCTGGGAAAGATTGAAGGCAGGAGGGCAAGAGGGCAACAGAGAATAAGATAGTTGGATAGCATCATTGACTCAGTGGACATGAGTGTGAACAAACTCTGGGAGATAGTGAAGGACAAGGAAGTCTGGCATGCTGCAGTCCACAGGGTCACAAAGAGTCAGACATGATTGAGTTACTGAACAACAACAGCAACAAGTTATGTGCATCAAAGGACTTGATTACTGACTAGTATCCTGTTATTGTATATAAATACACACATTTATCTATTCACATGTTGAATATTTGTAATGCTTTTAGGGATTTTATGAAATAAAAATACTCTGAAAATTTTTGTACACTTTTTTGTAGACATATGTTTTTGCTCTCGTGGCTAAGTATATAGGAGTGGAATTGCTAGTGTGCACGGTAAATGTATGTTTAACTTTTTGAGAAACTGCCAAATAGTCTTTCAGTGAATATAACAGATTATGCTCCCACCATCATTGTGTAAGTGTTCCATTTGTGCTATCCTCAGATGTGGAGGATTCATTCATTCATTTCTCAAATCATGGCATAATATTAGCATTGTTCCATTTTATTCATTATTTGTTATTCTGTTTATTATTGCTGATGTTTATTTATTCTATTTTATCACCATACCTCAATCCCCTTATCCTCCTCTTATGAAGAAAACCATTTTATTATGTTTAATGTGTATGTTTTGTATTTATATTCTAAGAAGATTTCCTGTTGCTTTCTTTGCATATATTTTTAATTTGTCTAAATCATTTCATCTGATGTGACTTTTACTTTTTTCAAACCACAATGTATTTTTTAAGATCTCTCTATGTTGCAGGTAGCTTGAGTTGCCTTACTCAACAGTGTGTATTTTTTTGACATTAAGTTTACTTTCTTCCTGAGAGACACAGAGATTCTTTCTAATTTCTGCCACTACAAATGACATTTTCATGAATATCCTGCCCGTGATTTGGGTTTGCATCACTTTTCCCTGGAATGTGAATATTCTGGATAGAGTTGGTCTCCTCTCTCTAAGAATGGTAATGATTAATTCAATGTGCTCCCCAGGCTAGCTGTACTGGTCTATGCTCTCGTAAGCAACACCTGAGTGTTTCTTACTCCCAACACCTCCACCAACACTTTGCGTTAGCCATCTTTCCAGTATTTTTCATTCAATTGATGTAAAAGCATATCTTCTTTCAATTTGCATAATAATAGAAAGTTATAGTGATTTCAAGCATATCTTCATGAGATGTTTTTAAGTTTTTTTTTTTTTACCACAATTCATCAAAAGAATTAAAATGACATTTGATAAATTCTTAAATGAAGATAACCAAGCCCATCTTCCAAATTCACCATAGACTTTAAGTCAGTAACTACTGTTTCAATTTTTAAGCGTCACTTCACATACATATTTAATCAGAGGATATTTAAGCTAAAACTGATCTCAATAACTTAGACCAAGCTTTTGGTTTTAAGCGTGGGGACAGTTTCAGATTTAGGGGAAATTTTGGAATTGTAATAAAAATCTAGAAGAATTTTGTCTTGGAGAATAATATCACTACTGATATAACTATGTTCCAGTATTTCTCAATTCTTTACACTTTTGTCTAATCTACTAGTTACCTACTCTTTAGCAATTAGTCTATAAAATTGACTCTAGCTGCCTTCTTATTTTTTCAAGTTTTTGGACAGACTCACTTTTTTAAAGCCTACTTTTAAACAGCAATTTTAAAACAGACATTGTCAATATTTCATTTCAGCCACAAGCATTTTGAAAGGTATGTGCTATGGAAGTGATTTTTTTTGAAAGAGTTCTGACATCAGATGGTGGGCCCTTTGTCATATACCTAAAGGTGTTATGGATAAAAATGCAAAGGTAGATACATAATTGCAGTTTTCTGTTTATGGGGCAGATTGAATTTTGGTTTGGAGTGTAATTTACACCTTTCTAATTTATTGAAGCAAAACACCCCAAGCAAAAAAGAAATCTGGTTTCCTTGACTTCTTGCTACTCTTCTGTCCAATTAGCTTTTTATTTATTTCTTCCCCATAGCCTAAACACCACACAATTACTTAATTTTATTTTCTAACTCTATTTTCCTTTAGTAGATTCCAAAAAGGGAAATTTCTCACTCTGAATGTAGGATCTTCATAAGTTTCTGATGGATTTTTGTTTGCCCAATATGGTCTATAATAGATTATATGTCTTTAATATATATTTAATTCTTCACCAGTTTAACTAGCAGCAAGATGTTGTCTCTATAAATGTCAATGATTCACTAGACATAACAGCTGCATCATTAGGCTTGTGGATTTTGTTTTGTTTTGTTTTACTTTTTCTCTAAACAACAGAAAAATAATTACATAAAAAATTATGTCAAGAATTTATTCCCTCTAGTTTCCCTCCCTATCATCTTTTGGATGGGTCCAACTCAATTTCCTATAGATATTAAAATTTGTTTTATACTGTTGACTGTGTCAATATATGTGTGATTGTGTATAATTGTACTATTGGTTTATATATTTTATGTTTCCTGTCAACCATTACTTAAATTCCAAGGAGAATTACAGATGACTAAAACCTTGTCATGACACAAATAGAGGTGTCTCTCAAAGAGATAACTCCCAAACAATTGAAGTATTTCATCAGTAATAGAAGTAGAGCACTAAATCTGTTTTAACTTTTTTACTACCATTTGGGGGTAAAAGAGAATACTGAAGACCAATATCTCAACAAATAACATGAATCTCTATTTTTTTCTATAATTTTACATATACTGTCAAATCATAAAATCCAAACGATAGAAAATTTATTTTAAATATAGTTACTCAACAGATTAGAACAGAAGTAAGTAATATAAATTCTATTTTAAAGTGTTCAAAACTTTCTGCCAACCCAAGAGTGTTGACTGAAAGACTGTTTCTCTAGATCTTTATGAAAATGGACAGTTGACGTAAGCTTGGATCTGAGTTCTGATGCAGTTTAGTTCAGTCACTCAGTCATGTCTGATCTTTTGCAACCCCATGGACTGCAGCACACCAGGCCTCTCTGTCCATCAGCAAATCCCGGAGTTCACTCAAACTTATGTCCATAGATTCGGTGATGCCATCTAACCATCTCATCCTCTGCCGTCCCCTTCTCCTCCCACCTTCAATCTTTCCCTACATCAAGGTCTTTTCAAATGAGTCAGTTCTTCACATCAGGTGGCCAAAGTATTGGAGTTTCAGCTTCAGCATCAGTCCTTCCAGTGAACATTCAGGACTGATTTCCCTTACGATGGACTGGTTGGGTCTCCTTACAGTCCAAGGGCCTCTCAAGAGTCTTCTCCAACACCACAGTTCAAAGGCATCAATTCTTCAGCACTCAGCTGTCTTTATATTCCAACTTTCACATCCATACATGACTACTGGAAAAAAACCATAGTTTTGATGCAGTTTAGGGCCTCAATAAACAGGTAGAAGAGGAAAAGTTTCCAGTTCACAGCTTCATCATAACTGAAACCTCTACATTTTGCACAGCACACTCCATTCAATATTATCATGAAGAGACATGATATTATATTGAGTCACTAAGAGGATCCAAGGAAAGCAGCCTGGTGTTGTTTCTTTCTGCCTTGAGCACTGATATTTCTTCTTCTCTTCTACAAAGTTGCTCCCTACACATTCGTAGTTCTTGCGAAGGACTTGGAAACTCCTCTAGAAGCAACTTCCGGAGCCACCGAAGTCCCCGTTTGTTCAATGTGTTGGAGGACGTCGAATAGAAGACCTGATATGGACACGGAATGTGATATTCTCTGCAGCGTTCTTGTATCCACGTTGTTTCCCAGATAGCGTCCAATTACAACCATGAGTGTATGAGATAGAGTGCTGAAAACACCAATCCGGATCATAAACTTCACCCGTTTATCCTGGTTCTCCTTTTCTAATGGAATCTCAACTCGCAGTCTGTTAGGGATATAATGCCGGCTAAAAGGAGTGAAACCCCAACTACCACACACAGGCAGAGGGGTGCAAGAACAAAATACTTCAAGGCATCAACATCATAGAGGCCAACAAAACACACAGCACTGATACTGTCACCTTCAATTTTATTCATCACTAAAAGGATGATGGTCAGCGTTCCAGGGACGCCCCACGCACTGGCATGAAACAGAAAGAACATTTAGTGTCAATCGGTCTATGATAATCCAGATTTTATACATAAACATTGTCATATTTTATTTCAGTGAAAAGAATTCTTATGTCCTTCTATATCAATCTGGTTACAATGAAAACAATGATGTCTTTTTTTTAATTTTATTTTATGACTTCCCATTGCCTTTCCTTGGGCTTCCCTAGTGGCTCAGATGGTAAAGAATCTGCTTACAATGCAGGGGGACCAGTTTAGAACTTTGAGTCAGGAAGATTCCTTGGAGAAGGGAATGGCAAACCCACTCCAGTATTCTTGCCTGGAGAATTCCATGGACAGAGGAACCTAGTGGGCTATAGTCCATGGGGTCGCAAAGAGTCAAACCTACTGAGTGACACACACACTCACCTACATAGCCTTTGTCTTAACTGGTTCTTGAAGATTAAAAAAAAAATCATTTCTGAAACAAACAAACAAAAGAATTTTTGTCTTCCAACAGAAAATAGCTCTTTGACAATGAAATTAAACTTATTTGATGTCAAATATTCTGCTACTATGATGTTTTCATTTTTGTATCCCTTAACTAACTGAGAATCTATGTCACTGTTGATTTGTAGAAAATGTTCTTAAAATATTTCTGTCAGTATAGAAATCCAGAGTCTGACCAGTACTCAGAACATTTAATGGTGTTAGGGAACCCGCTGGGTAAATATCTGTATCTGTACTTCATAATTCAGGCAATGTTGACAAGTTCATTGAAGCAGACATTTTTACAGTCCTTAATGTGTTTGCCTCTTTCCATCTCGATGTTCATCCATATATTTTTTGATAATAAGAGCTGAGGAGAAGCTATGGTTTCAGCCTGGGTAAGTCTATTCTGAGTGACCCATTTCACAATAATCCACATGTCCTTCTAGTTACCTTCATTGTATCATTAGACTTCCCAGGAGAATACTGAAGGGGGTACATTTCCTGTCTTCTGAGTTACAGTAGATATGGAACTAACCCTCATACCATCATCTTGTTTCCAGTGAGGATGAACTTGAGTGGCATAGTTATAGAGTTGCTCTTGTGGGTTAATTAAAATCTAGATGAAAGATGAAAAGTTGTGTCTTTCTCATCTGTGAACAGGGAGAAAAATGAGTACTCTTTAAGTTTTATTATTAAGGCTTTCAAGCTTTGTCAGATAATAAATTTTTATTCTTTTAATACATTCTACATGCATCAGTCAATACTTTTTTCGTGAATTTAGGAAGACATTCACAAATTTGATAGTATACTCAATCTTGGTATTTAAGTTTTAAGTAAATACTTAGCACTGCTAATACAGCTGGTTTCCCTTTGTAATTAGTAAGAGCATCATTTTATTAGATGCTTAAAAGCTGCTTCTGCTTCTTCAGAATATAAATAAATTTATTTTTCAAGTTGATTGGCATAATTATCTTTCCATATTTGAAACAGCACCAGCTACTGTTTTACGCTTTTAGTTCTCTGTAATATATCCTGGCAAAACTCTTGACAATATGTTATAGTTACAACACTTCACTTTGGTTTTAAAATGAAATTAATCCCCAATATGCTAGGATTTTTATTGTGTGTAATGAATGAATTTCTATGTATCTATTTTAGAAAGTGAAAATGTTAGTCACTCAGTCATGTTTGACTTTTTGCAACCTCATGGACTGTAACCTGCCAGGCTCCTCTGTCCATGGAATTCTCCAGAGAAGGATATTGGAATGGAAGACTCTTGAGAGTCCCTTGGACTGCAAGGAGATCCAACCAGTCCGTTCTGAAGGTGATCAACCCTGGGATTTCTTTGGAAAGAATGATGCTAAAGCTGAAGCTCCAGTACTTTGGCCACCTCATGCGAAGAGTTGACTCAATGGAAAAGACTCTGATGCTGGGAGGGATTGGGGGCAAGAGGAGAAGGGGATGACAGAGGATGAGATGGCTGGATGGCATCACTGACTTGATGGACGTGAGTCTGAGTGAACTCCAGGAGTTGGTGATGGACAGGGAGGCCTGGCTTGCTGCAATTCATGGGGTCGAAAAGAGTCAGAAACGACTGAGCGACTGAACTGAACTGAACTGAACTGAGCCCTTTTCTCCAGGGGATCTTCCTGACCCAGGAATCAAACCTGGGTCTCCTGTATTGCAAGCAGATACTTTCCCCTCTGAGCCTCCAGGAAAGCCCATCTATTTTAAAATGTTACTAGTTATTTCTCATTCTGGAGACAGCTGAGAAAATAATCACTCAAATAATATCCAGTAGTAGAGCTTAATACTTTGTAAAAATCCATTTGAAAAAAGTTGGATTTAAGTATTTCTAAACTTTTTTTAGAAATCAGAATAATTTTTCTTCAAATAATATGTTAAAGCCAGAACGGAAAACAAATAAGGGCTGGGTAGTTCTAGCTATGATACAAGAGGGGTGCCTAGAGATTCTGTGGATACATTTGAGCAGTGTCCATAGGTGTATGGTATATCATTACAAATCTGTGATATTTTGAGTGCTATAATTCCCTTAAATAATGATAACCAGGAATACTATGCAGTGCATACCTAAGAGACTTCTATCATGTCCTTTTGAAATAACGAGTTAAATTTTCTCAGAAAAAGAAACAATATATATTCACAGCTCCAGAAAAATAAATCAAGTGATAGCTAGTTCTGGAATTATGGAATAGATATACTTTTTCCCTCTTCTTTCTATTAAGTACAATTCAAAGCTCTAGATATTACATATTTAAAAAAGAAACATAGAAATACTGGAAGCTGGAAGGATGAAGGCAGACCAGCTAGTGGCATTGGGACCCAAATAATGACACAGTGGTGAGTTTACCAGATATTCTTTTTGTTTCATACAGCCAAACTTGGAGCTAAAGAAGGTGGTGACCTGGAAATACCAACAAATACAAACCATAAAGGATCCATTGAAAGGCTATTCTCGCTGCCAAATATTAGCAAAGTGGTAGCCCAGTAAGGGTCTTTCCAAGTAGCTCAGTGGTAAAGAGTCTGCCTGCCAATACAGGAGATGCTGGTTTGATCCTTGGGTCAAGAAGAGCCCCTGGAGGAGGAAATGTCAACCCACTCCAATATTGTTGCCTGAAAAAGCTCACAGATAGAGAAGCCTGGCAGCTACAGTTCAGTTCAGTTCAATTCAGTCGCTCAGTCATGTCCAACTCTTTGTGACTCCTTGAATCACAGCATGCCAGGCCTCCCTGTCCATTACCAGCTCCTTAAGTTCAGTGATGCCATCCAGCCATCTCATCCTCTGTCGTCCCCTTCTCCTCCTGCCCCTAATCCCTCCCAGCATCAGAGTCTTTTCCACTGAGTCAACTCTTCGCATGAGGTGGCCAAAGTACTGGAGCTTCAGCTTTAGCATCATTCCTTCCAAAGAAATCGCAGGGCCCGATCTCCTTCAGAATGGACTGGTTGGATCTCCTTGCAGTCCAAGGGACTCTCAAGAGTCTTCTCCAACACCACAGTTCAAAAGCATCAATTATTCGGCATTCAGCCTTCTTCACAGTCCAACTCTGGCATCCGTACATGACTACTGGAAAAACCATAGCCTTGACTAGATGGACCTTAGTTGGCAAAGTAATGTCTCTGCTTTTGAATATGCTATCTAGGTTGCTCATAACTTTTCTTCCAAGGAGTAAGCGTCTTTTGATTTCCTGGCTGCAGTCACCATCTGCAGTGATTTTGGAGCCCAGAAAAATAAAGTCTGACACTGTTTCCACTGTTTCCCCATTCATGGGATCACAAAGAGCTGGACATGACTAAGTGATTGAGCACACAGCCCAGTAAAACAAACAAAAAAAATGTTTAGGCAGTAACCACTCTATGCCAACTAAAAGATCACAGAACAAATGACCCGCTCCCAATCATGCCAGCCAAGGCTGATTAACGATCCTAGACTTCCACAGTTACCAGAATAAAATGAGATGCCTCAATCCATCTGCTACTGTGATGTCAGACAAGACCAGGTAGACGGCTGTGGATCATCCCTAACAGTTGGCAATGAGCCTTCTAACACTTTGGTGTAAATGCTGCATTGAGGGAATCCTGGAATTCCAAGGTTATGTAGCAGTAACAAGGTACTTCCCCCTCCATAGTGGAGAACAGCAAAGGAAGACTAGTGTAGAGTTAGGCATTTTGCATTGTTTAGTGTTAATGAAGCCACGTCACAATTTCTGCAGGGCTAGTGGAATGATGTTAATGAAGATCAAGTGAGGAATACCAACAAGGTGCTCCTACTTCTTCCATTCAAAGAGGGGCCAGTGGAGGCCTAGTGAGGAACATGAGCTCCCACCCCTGCTCTGCAATAATGCTGAGCCATTTCCTTGAGTCTCAAAGGAGGCAACAGGGGAAGCTGTACTGCATTTCCTGCCACCTGGAAGGTGAGAGCTTTTGTCTTCTCTTGTTAGAGAAGTGTCAAAGGAAGCCATCCAAAACTGATTTAAATATGATCCAGAATCCCATTACATAATGCCTAAGTGCTCAGGCTTCAATATGAAACTGTCAGACAAGAACTAAGAAGATCTCAAACTAACTGGGAAAAAGAAAAAAAGACACTCAGCAGATACCAACACCTAAATGACAGAGATATTAGAACTATATGTTAAAAACAGTCATCATAAAATTCCTTCAGTAGACAATTAAAAATGTGTTTAAAACAAATCTGAAAAATAGGAAATGTCTACAAATGGATTTTTTAAAACTGATAAACACAATAATTGAAATAAACACTCAAACAAATGTGCTCAAAAGCAGAAGGGGACAGACGAAGAATCTGAGAAGTCGAAGAACAATAGATTTACCCGATGTGAGAAACAAAGAAAATACACTTAAAAAATGAACACAGTTTCAGAGAGCTCTGAGACTTCGATAATAGAGTTAACATTTGTGCCATTAGAGTCCAGATAGAAAAGGGGGAAGCGGGGAAATGAAAAAGTAATTGGAAAATAATGGCTGAAATAAGTTTTCAAATTTGGCAAAAGACATATTAATACATTTAAAGATTCAAGAAGTTGAGCTAAATGGGATAAATCCCCCAAATCCAAAACAAGACACACTATATCCAAACTTCTGAAAACTAAATCCAAAGACAACATATGAAAACATCAAGGGAGAGATGATACCTTATCTAAAGAAGCAGAACAGTTTGACAGCAGTTTTCTTGTTAGAAACTATGAAAGTTTAAAGAAAGTGGCACAACATTTTTCAAGTGTTGTGAGAAAAACTGTCAGCTAGTTATCTTAAGTCCAGTGACAGTATCCTTCAGAAATGCAGGGGCTATCCAGACAAAGGAAAGCAGAAGAATTTTTGCCAGCAGACCTACACCAAAAGAAGGGCTAAAGGGAGTGCTATAAACAGGAGAGAATGATAAAGAAAGAAATTTGGGAACATCATAATGGAAGAAGGAATAGAGCAGGCAAAAATATGGAATTGCATAATAAACTTTCTCTCTCCACTTTAGTCTTCCAAATAATGCTTGATGGATGGAACAAAGTTACAATACCACTTGACATGGCTCTGAATATACGTAGAGGAAATATTTGACAATTATATTATAAATGAAGGAGGATAAAGAGATGTTAAGTGAAGTAAGGATTCCACACTTCACAGGAACTGATAAAATGATACCACCAGTAAACTGTAAGTTATGTATATATAAAATTTGAGAAACCATTGAAAAAACTACAGAAAGATGTACTCAAAAATCCCATACATAAATCAAGTTGAAATTCTAAGAATGAGTTGAAATATCCCATAAAAAGAACATTCAAAAAAAGGAGAGAAATTTAAAAATAGAAAACAAAGAAAAAAATAAAATGATAGACTTAAGCATAAATATATTAATAATTAAATCAAACAAACGATATAAATGCATCAATTAAAAAAAACAGAGACTGGCAGAATTCATTTTAAAACCTGAGGCAACTATATACTGTCTATAAGAAACTAATTTACATATAACAATGCAGGCAGGTTAAAGTGGAAGGATGGCAAACATTATATCATTAAATATTAATTAATAAGATAGAATTGACTAATTTAAAATTGCTAGAGATGAGGAGGGATATAATATAATGAAAAAGGGCCAAGGTATCATGAAGAACAGTAATCAAAAATGTGTATGCACCAGGAACAGAGCTGCAAAATACATGCAGTAAAAACTAATACAACTAAAAAGAGATGTAGACAAATTCACAACTATAGGTAAAGAGACCTTCTCTCAACAGTCGATAGATTAGCTAGATAGAAAATCAGCAAGAGAAAACTCAGTGGTGCCCATGGAACATATACCAATATAGTCCATCCACTGCCATAAAATAAGCATCAGAAATTTAATTTGAGGTTTAATAATTGATTTCACTTGGAATGTGTTCAAAACCAAGCATTCAAAAAAAAAAAAAAAAAGATCATGGTATTTGGTCCCATCACTTCATGGCAATTAGATGGGGAAACAATGGAAACGGCGACAAACATTATTTTATCAGGCTACAGAATCACTGCAGATGGCGACTCCAATTATGAAATTAAAAGACACTTGCTCCTTGGAAGAAAAGCTATGACAAAACTAGTCAGCATATTAAAAAGCAGAGACGTTACTTTGCCAATAAAGGTCCATACAGTCAAAGATATGGTTTTTCCAGTAGTCATGTATGGATATGACAGTGGCGCATGAAGAAAGCTGAGCACTGAAGAATTGATGCTTTTGAGCTATGGTGTTGGAAAGACTCTTGAGAGTCCCTTGGACTGCAGGGAGATCAAACAAATCAATCTTAAAGGAAATCAATCCTGAATATTAACTGGAAGGACTGATGCTGAAGCTGAAGCTCCAATACTCTGGCCGCTTGATGCAAAGAACTGACACTGGAAAAGACCCTGACACTGGGAAAGATTGAAGGCAGGAGGAAAAGGGGATGACAGTGGATGAGATGGTTAGGTGGCATCACTGACACAATGGACCTGAGTTTGAGCAAGCTCAAGGAGTTGATGATGGACAGGGTAGCCTGGTGTGCTGGCGTCTCAAAGAGTCAGACCCGACTGAGCGACTGAACTGAACTGACTGATAATGTGTTCTCTGACCACAAATGAACCAAACTAGAAATCAATGGAAACATAGGAATTATATCCAATCACGGAGAAACTAACCAATACATTGCATCAAAAAAGGAACAAAATTTTTAAAAATATGTTGAAGCGAATGAAAATGCAGTATGCCAACATTTGTTTGGCACAGTTAGAGCAGTACAGAGAGTAACATTTATATCACTGAATTCATATATTAGAAAAACTTATAATCTAAACCTAGAACAACAAAAGCAAAATAAACCCAAAGCAAGTCACCAATCATGCCTAGTGTCATTTAATATGGAAGTGTGCCAAAATTAAATACTATCTTACTATAATGTATAATTTTGTTCCCTGCGAAAGAGTGAATCTCACCAAACATATCTAGTGATAGAAGACAAATATTACTAATTGCATCATCAATTTACAATTAACTCACATATATTTTTCTCTTGCCTTTTCAGAGATAAAATGTTTAGTGTGTATACACACTTCCTTGATGGCTCAGTGGTAGAAAATCTGCTTATCGAGTAGAAGACTCATATTAAATTCTTGGGTGGGGAAGATCTTCTGGAGAAAAAATGGCAACTCACTCCAGTATTCTTGCCTAGGAAAATCACATGAATAGAGAAGCCTGGTGGGCTACAGTCCATGGGTCACAAAAGAGTCAGACATGGCTGAGCGACTAAACAGCAACACACATTTTCACGACATATGTACTTGTCTATTCTATTGGTAAAATGTGTTGAACATGCAGTACACACTTGTGTAGGCAGAAAAGCAACCATTGTATTTAGGCTTCTTTAGTTTGCAGATAATAAAAACGTCAATGATTCTAGAAATATACCATTTTAACCAAATTAAGACAAACAATAACGTTCTGTACTACATAATGAATTAATTTTATTTTAGCATATCTTGAAGAAAGTATGTGCTATGATCTCTAGATTAAAATGTACTTTAAAATAAAAAAGGCATTGTCTCACATTTTGAAAATTGATGTCAAATTAAGTGAATAAATTAGAGTTTCTATGATTACATATTTTTCTACTTCACATATTCAAGAGCAATGTTATGGCACAAAGGAAGCATTTCTTTGAATACTTGAAAAACAATATGGCATTTAATGCCTTCAAAGTTACCCCTTTATCTCTGACCAGGGTATGTGCCAAAGAAAATTAAAGGAAGAAAGTAAGTGAATACCTCCATGCACAACATGATTTGGTAAAGATCACAATTTGAATTAGATCAGTTATGCCCTATTGAAAACCATAAGACATGGTAAAGCTATTTACATTTGAGCATTACTAAAACATTCTTCTTCGCTTTTCATTGGATCCTAGGGAAAATTATGTAATTATTAAGTATAGTGGTGCTTTTTTAATAACAGATCGTTTCATAGGATCAAAAGACAGGCTGCCGAATTTCTTATTCTTTCCTTTTTTTGGTCCATAAAGCAAAAGTAATTTCTTTCTGTATATTCTTTGTCTATTCTATGAAACTTATTTTGAAGGTAGTCATACAAAATGCTGGCATGGGCAGTAAGAGGTACTTTGTAGCGTAGGTGTTATTTAATTAAATATAAAAAGTAAATTTAAAATAATACTATGCTCACAATAATGAGACAGCTCTAATTGAAGGCCACTAGAGTGCTTTTAGCACACTCCTCAGCATCGAGCAGCCATGGCAAAGTAGTTGTTCCTTCACAAATTATCTTTCATCAGTTCTGTCTTATCCTCTTAGCCTTAGAGACATATTTCCCCGTTTGTCTTTAATTGGTTAGAATACTATCAATTGCCTGAAATGGAGGACTTTTAAATGTATATATATATATGTTTAATTTATATATTAATATATATACATATATTTGTGATGTAGAAGAGCCAGAGAGAATATTACAGTCTCAAATTGCATCTTTCTTTTATTAAGACAATAAAATACAACTCAGAATATTTTTGAGTCACCATCATTAAATAATTAGCTCAGTATTCAGGAACAATAGAGCAGAGCACTGAGGTTATTAAATGGTATAGATCTAGTTAATAATAAAGTCAAATTTTTGTTCAAAATTAAAGAACTATATAAATCCGTTTTCTTTGCCAAATTCTACTACACCCCCTTCCATGTTCCGAGTTATATTTGTCAGTGTAGGAAAATATTTAACACCAAATTTAGACACCTTTGAGTTATGCTGTCTTGAATACTAATATCTTTCAGCCAATTTGCATTTAGATACTACTATTAGCCAAAGAGTTATTGATCTATGTTAGGTATTAATTCAACGATCAACATAAATACTCTAAGTAGAGCTATAATTACACAGCTAAGTGGATGCTTTCTCTTGAAAAGATTTTAAAACTATTTTAGTGGTATAACAGGATCAGCACAATACCTCCAAACTAGCACCCTGGGACATTGATAAATGTAAAGTTTTAAAAGATTCCATGGGCAAATAAGCAAATACAAAATTAAATACACTCTTGTTTTAGCGTAGTATGTCTCAGAATTTTTATTATGTTGATGAGTATATTAAGTGGGGCAAACATTTAGAAACACTAATCTTTCAATAGGATTAGTGAAAAGAAGATTTCTGTAAGTAAATATATATAAGAAATATTCTTTTTTCCAACAGACGTAAACAGAATTGTCTGACAAAGTCGACTGGCCCAGGACATAAGAATAATGCATTTAAAAGAATCATCCGCTGCACATTTTTCATTTGTTGTGATATTTGATCCAAACTATTTCATGTCTCCCATTTAACTTTTGAATAAAAAATTAAAGCTAAAAGCAGGTTTAGTACAGGAGAAGAGCTGCAGAGGGCCAGAGCTAAGCCAGTGGGCTCTATTTTTGAAGCAGCCTTTTATTTCTGCATCTCTGATATCCAAGGCATAGCTTTCAAAAACACTTCTCTTGTGACTAGGTTTCTTTCATCTTTCCCATTTTATTAAAGGAGTTAAATGGAAGGTATTCTGAAACTCCAATTTAGCTTTTATTTTTCAATAAAAATGACAGTCGAAAAACAGTATAACCACAGGAGAGGCAGGGCAACCTGGCACAGAGGGGGTGGATGCCCGCTGAGCTGGGACTACAAAGTGTTTGGATAACACACTCACCAGGCTTTCTAAATACCTTGGTGAGACACTGTCAGAGGAGGGCAAATAATGGTCTTTATCTTTGAATTCACCCCAGCTCTTTTTACTGTCATGAAATTTTTATTTAAAGAAATCTAAAAAGACCATTTGAATATGGTTCTTAAATACTCTAATGCACTTATTTGGGCTTGATGTGCCTTTATACCATAACTTAGTAAGTATAAATTTCTCATCTTCATTATAAGTAGAATAGGCTATCCCCAGGCCTCTCCCATTAATCATGCTGCTCATTCGACAGTGTATATCCTTAAGTAATATTTACTGAATTTATAGTGAAGTCCTAAGTTGTGAACTGCCTCCATAAATAACCTTCTAAAACATCATGTATTTAGAAAAGGTTTGTGATTGTCAAAAGTGCCATAAACCTTGAATAGTTTTAAAATAAAATCTCAAAACAGGCAGTAATTTCTAAAACATACCATAGATATATTAATATAACTGATAGAGAAGCATGTGCTGCATTGCTTTATTTTTTGCCAGCATTATGCAGGGTTAAAGTGCTCCTGTTCACTTATTTATTTTAAGGGTGGTGTGTGCTCATTGATGATATGATGATACTAATACTTGGTAGATTATGGTGTGGAGGTTTATATTGAATCCAATATAACAATATAACTTGGAATTACCCAGAACAAATTATGTTAATATTGTTAGTCTTATTTTTCAAAATCCTAAATGAGAAAGGAATTTACGTTAGTATTGACCAATAGAGACCTGGAGGTAAATGATAGAGGTTGAGGTGAAAGAAGGGGGAGATCTTTCTATAGTATATTTTGGGAGAGGCACAGAGTCAACAGCTCAGATTTGTGGGTCTACTATCCTAAGCTGTAAATTCCATGATCTGAGGAGCGGATCTTAATGTTCTGCCTGGCTTTGCGTTGCTCCTGGGTGGAGGTATTCTGAATTGATTTAAAGCTGAATAACACTGGGTTTTGCAATGAGTGGTCCCCTCCAAGTTTTTTCACTTAGATGAGCCAAGTTAAAATATTAGTGAAAATGATTTTCTATAGGAACATGAAATGAGATACTTAAGAAGCTTCAGAAATGTAGTAAGTGTGCCCTAACTGTTAGATGTTATTAAAATGTGATATGGAAGGTCTTCTCCATACTCACACAATTATCAGATTAATACATTAGTGCACTGTCCTCTCAATCTGAAATTAGTAGTAGCTGCTCTAGAAGCATAAATGCTAATCTAGCCTTCTTTTTACCAGTAGTTACAAGTTCATCAAAATACAAAAATAACCAGAAAGTTATAATAGATAGATTTGGGCTGAAGGCATGGGAAGTTCCATGATAACAATGTCTGAATCTTCAGGGTGTCTTCCACATCACTTTAGAGGTATATTTTCCTGGTTTTCCATTGGTTTCCCTTTTATCATGAACCAGATTAACCAATAGATTTCACTTGATAAACTTCTGTTGAATTTGTGACCATATAAGTTGTTTTGAACAAGTATGCTTTATGAAAAGTATTTAAAAAGTGACTTTATATTTACAACAAAAGAACCTGTTTAACCTATTTAAAATATAGTTATAAATCTGAATATTTTAAATTTACAATTAGTTGCATCAAATTACTGAAACTCATAATGCATCAGGAAAAAAATTTTAATATGTTGTTACATTTTTGGTAACTGTTTAAAGTTAAAGAAAACAGACATGCCAAGTAGATAATACCTAACTTCCATTAAAGAAATAAGATTAACTGTTACACGCCTTTTTTCATAATGAAGAAAGCCATCTGCTTTATCCAAAATGATTCCTGGAATTGTAACTCTTATTTGGCTCCTTTATTATAGTTTCCATTTGGTAACATTGACTAATTAATAGATTGATTGCATTTTGTCTATTTTGACTTTACAGAAAGAAAGCTTCTAGAGAGATGTGATAACACCAGAAATGGTATTCCAAAGGCCCTGTGATTGCATGACCTGGAGATAACTCATTACTGAGGCAGAAAGAGTTGCCATTATGGATGGAATATAAGATGCAGAACCTTTATGACTATGTTAAAAACATTTATACTTCAATATATCCTATTGCCCACTGTCCCAGGAAGTGGAAAAATAGATTTATCTTCTAGATAATTCAGAGTAACCTTTCCCTTTGCCAAAATTATTTGAAAAATTATATCAATTTTCTTTGCTCAAATTAGAAAGCTTTTTTCCTGAAATTTAAGATGCTGTTTTGATCAGTTGAAGACATTCAGAAACTCCTCTGCCCTCTTTAAATTCAACATCATTATTAGAAAGTGTGCTTTCTGTTATATCTATAGCACTTATGCTGAGCTTAATGTCTAAACAGGTTCAAGTTTTATTTTATTATGAAAATAATATATGGTCATTGGAAAAATTCAACCAATGGAGGCATGTATAAAGTAAAAATGCACGCATGCATTGTCACTCAGTTGTGTGTGATTCTTTGTGACCCTATGGACTGTGGCCCACCAGGCTCCTCTGTCCATGGGATAATCCAGGCAAGAGTCCTGAAGTGTGTTGCCATGCTCTTCTCCAGGAGAATTTCTTTACTTAGGGATTTAACTCATATCTCCTATGTCTCCTGCACTGGAGGCAGATTCTTTACCCTCTTAACCATTTGGGGACCCAGACTTCCCCGGTGGCTCAGACGGTAAAGAGTCTGCCTACAATGCAGAAAACCGGGGTTCAATCCCTGGGTCAGGAAGATCTCCCAGAGAAGGAAATGGCAACTCACTCCAGTATTCTTGCCTGGAAAATCCCATGAACAGAGGAGCATAGTAGGCTACAGTCCATGGGGCCACAAAGAGTAGGACACAACTGAGTGACTTCCTTTTTTTTTTCTCACTTAGGATACAAGTAAAGGCATCCATATTCAAACACCCCTACCCTGATACTGTTTCCAAATGGCACAATGGTAGAGAATCCACCTGCCAATGCAGGAGATGCAAGAGACAAGGGTTCAGTCCCTGGGTCAGGAAGATCCCTTGGAGTGGGAAATGGCAACCCATTCTAGCATTCTTGCCCAGAAAATCCCATAGACAGAGGAGCCTGGTGGACTACAGTCCAGGGGGTAACAAAGAGTCAGACATGACTGAGCCCAAAAAGAGAAGGAAAAAAAACCCTACTACTCTCCCTAGAACTAGCCATGGTCAGCATTGTTAAGATCACTACTCTAGACATTTGACAGTTCAGTATACCATCATGGGTGTATACTATATAGTTTATACATATAAATCAGTACAGATATTTTCCTACTTTTGGCTTTTTTCAGATAACACTACATTTTGGAAACCTCTCCATGTCACCACAATGAAAACTGCATAAAGTGCCAAAGTACTGAAGCACCAAAATTTATTCAACAACTCTGTATTAAGTTGTGCTAGTCTCTTGAAGATTCTGCTAATCACAAGAAACAGTGGGATCACCATGAAGGATTTTGGCGTTTTTCTAGCTATGAGGAGAGACAAGAATTGGGCTCATAAAATCAGTTTCTGAGAATATCTAACTATCTAAAGACCTGCTCTATCAATTTTCCAGGACCACAAAGTGCATCGTTTCCATTCTCCATCCTGAACTCCTTCAGGGGGTGATGGAGATAGCAGCTGTAGCATGACACGATTTAATCCTTGCAGAGGTAGATCCCAAGCACCCATGGCAAGGGCCAGTATGTAGCTGACAATGCTCAAGAAGCAATAACTTATTCTGTATTTCTGGCATTATACGTGTTTTTTGAAATCTCTCTTTCAACAGAATAAACACTCATCATACTTCTTTTTGTATTTGTTGTGCCCTTATTTATATTTATTAATTTCTCTACTATATGATGAGGTGTTATCATTATTATCACATAATAAATAAGCTGCTTTAAATTTTTTCTATTGAGTTTTATTTTACTATTTCTCTTCTTAAAACTATTTTTGAATATCTGTTTTTTACTTAGACTACAGTATAATACATCTGAGGAAAGCTAATTATTTTAATGAGAGGCAAAAATATATACTTTCTTGGAAATATTTGAATTGTGTATAGGAGTACATTTCCCTAACTTCCTATTTCTTCTCTCTTACCCTTTTTATTTTTTGACCAATGTTCAATTATATCTTTATTCTTTTTCTAGAGGAAAAAATAAAGAAAGTAGGAATAATATCTGAATGTTGAAAGGTAGTTTCTGTTTCTTCAGGATTCTGGTTAATCCATACCAGTTTTCAAGTGCTTATTACTGAATTTAAATACAGTTGGGAGAGATATCCCTTTGAGATGAGATGTAGCCATTGGTTCCTATTCCAAAAGGATTCTGTTCCTTCAAGAGGAATCCAGAGGCAATCCTAAGATGGCAGAGGAATAGGATGGGGAGACCATTTTCTCCCTCATAAATTCATCAAAAGAACATTTCAACACTGAGTAAATTCCACAAAACAACTTCTGAATGCTGGCAGAGGACATCAGGCACCTAGAAAAGCAGATTATTGTCTTCAAAAACAGGTAGGAAAAAATATAAAAGATGAAAAAAGAGACAAAGGAGGTAGGGAGGGAGCTACGTCCCAGGAAGGGAGTCCCGTCCTGGGAAGGGGGTCTTAAGAAGAGAGAAGTTTCCAAACACCAGGAAACTCTCGCTTCCAAGTCTGTGGCAAGCCTTGAAAGCACAGAGGGCAACATAACAGGGAAGGAAAATAAATAAATAATTAAAACCAACAGATTAGGAGCCCAACCATAACTCCCCCAGTGGAGAAGCAGAACAGACACCTGTATCTGCCACTAGCAAGGGGGTTGTGGGCAAGGAGGCACGGGCTGCAGTGCTTTTTAAGAATTGGGTCAGAACGCCCAGAGCATAATTAAAGTGAATTAACTTGGGCTAGCAAACCAGACTGTGGGATATCTACCACGAGAAAAGCTCTAACATAAGACACCACCAGGACAACACACAGAACAAAGGACAGAACAGAAATAGCCAGCTGCTGACCATCCCCCTCTGGTGACAGGCAACCAGAGCTGTAAGGGCTGGATGGGGGCAATCGCAGCCCTAGAGAGACATTACCTATCAAACTGCAAGCAGGCTTCTTTGCTAACTAAGACTTCTTGTGGTTCTGGACAGTCACCATCCGCCTGAGAAGGGATGCCAGCGGTACACCCAGAAAACTGAGCAGCAGGGACGGGAAAGGCGATAAGTTGCAATGACCGTGCTCGCCAAACACCTGAGCTACTCAGACATGGGAAGGGCACAAAATGCAGGCCCAACTGGATCTGCTCCTCTGAGAGCTACCTGAGTGCTGAGCCTGAGCGGCTTAGACCGGGGAGGTGCATGCAGCCTAGGGCCAGCCTCAGATGGTTCCCGGTGGAGCAATGTAGAGCCTGAGTGGTGTGTGCCACGAGCAGGGGCAGGCCCAGCATGGCTGAGACACTGTGAGCACACACCAATGTTATTTGTTTGCAGCGTCTCTCCCTCCCCACAGTGCAATTGAACAAGTGAGCCTAAAAAAAAAAAAAAAAAAAAGTGTCCACCACTGCCCTCCTTGTGTCAGGGAGGAAATCAGACACTGAAGAGACCAGGAAACAGAAGAAGCTAAACAGAGGGAACCGCCTTGGAAGTGACCCCACACTGCCCACAACATCAGAAAAAGTCCCAGATATATCTTTACTATTTTTATGATCATTCTCTTCTTTTTAGATGTTGTGTGATTGTTTTTTCTTTTTCTTCTTTTTTTAACTTTTTAAAATTTTTAAGTCCTCTATTTCTCCTTTAACTTTCATTTTTATAATCTACTATTACTTAAAAAAAAGAAAGACCCTATTTTTAAAGCAAACACCATACTTTTTTTTTATGGTTGTTGTTGTTTTCTTAATAATTCTTGTGGCTTTTTTTCCATTTTCTTCTTCTTCTTTTCTTTAATATTGTATTTTTAAAATCCAACCTCTACTCTAGATTTTTAATCTTTGCTTTTTGGTATTTGTTGTCAATTTTATACATTTAAAAACCCAATCTTCAGTACCCAGTTTTACCTGAGAGTGAGATTACTGGCTTGACCACTCTCTCCTCCTTTGNACACAGATGTATAGAATGGACTTTTGGACTCTGAGGGAGAGGGAGAGGGTGGGGTGATTTGGGAGAATGACATTGAAACATGTATACTGTAATGTAAGAAATGAATCGCCGGTCTATGTTCGATACAGGATACAGGATGCTTGGGGCTGGTGCAGGGGGATGATCTAGAGAGATGATATGGGGTGGGAGGTGGGAGGGGTGTTCAAGATGGCAACTCATGTACACCCGTGGCGGATTCATGTCAATGTATGGCAAAACCAATACAGTATTATAAAGTAAAATAAAGTAAAAATAAAAAAAAAGAGGAATACATTACAGTGCAATTGATTTCTTTCCTGTATTCTAATCTGCTCCTGTCAATAAAATAAAGCATTGTTGCTTTGGCAGCATATATACTAAAATTGGAATAATGCAGAGAAAATTATCATGGCCCCTGTGCAAGGATGACATGGAAACTCCTGAAGCGTACCAAATATTTATTTGCATCATTGTAAGGCAGAAACCAACACAACACTGTAAAGCAATTATTCTCCAATTAAACATTTTTTAAAAATAAAAATAATTGTCAAAAAACAAAATTACTGAGAACATTACAAATTGTTTCTCTTTCTCCTATTTTAATATCTTTTGCTTTCCATTCATTATGTGTTAGGAGTCTATTCATGTGTCCCTATATCTTTTTATGCATTCACTGCCATGTTCATTGCAGCACTATTTGCAACAGCCAAGAGATAGAAATAACCCAAGGGTCCATTAATAGATGAATGGGTAAGAAAGGTCACGGTATATATACACAATGGAGTATTACTCAGCCATCAGAAAAGCTGGAAAGTCAGGAAAGAAACTCTGCTATTTTCAACAAATGGATGGACCTTGAGCACATTCTGTTGAGATAAGTCAGACGAAGTAAAACAAGTACTGTATGATGTCACTTGCTTCCCAGGTAGCTCAGGTGGTAAAGAATCTGCCTGTAATGCAGGAGACCAAGGTTCAATCCTTGGGTTGAAGAGATACCCCAGATAAGAAAATGGCAACCCCCTCCAGTATTCTTTCCTGGAGAATTCCATGGAAAGAGGAGCCTGTTGGGCTAAACTCCACGGGGTTGCACAGTTGGACATAACTGAGTGACTGACACATACATGCATACACTCACACACACAAACACAAGATGCCACCTACATTAGACATAAAAAATTTAAACTTATAAAAACACAGAGTGAAACAATGTTTAGCAGAGGATGTATATGATGTACTTTAAGGATACAAATTTGGCAACAAGTAGTAAATAAGCTGTAGAGGTCTTCCTAAACTATTGTATTCCTACTTGCTAAAATCCTGAATTAAGTGTAATCTGACTCCAGTGAGAACAGCTCCAATCAGTATTGTTAAAAAAATAAAATTTATGACTTTGGCAATTTTACTCTTCTGTTTCCGCCTGATGTATTTCTCTAATTTCATCAGGATCTTAAAGTTATCTAAGTTTTGTGTTACTCTTTGTATTAATTTTCTCCTGTTCCTGACCTCTTTATGTCTGTAAT
This sequence comes from Neotragus moschatus, assembly GCA_006410615.1. NCBI lineage: Eukaryota > Metazoa > Chordata > Mammalia > Artiodactyla > Bovidae > Neotragus > Neotragus moschatus. The sequence continues at coordinate 1,078,796 of SJYA01001976.1, forward strand.
TCTTTTAGGAAGAGAGACGTGTCACTATTCTCATTTTCATCATATTTAGTATCTGCAAAATTCCACTCTTAAGTTTATTCACTAGTCTCTCGAGATATTTACCAGTCTAAGACCTTAAAGTTTCCAAAGGTAACAAAAACTTCTCTTTTAAAAATTAGTGCTTCCTTTTTAAAGTAGGAGATTACTACAATATTGCTTTCATTTGATATTTGCATTTTGCTAATATGGAGTGATAGTGACAATGAAAGGGGCACTTCTACTACGATCTCTGTTTCCTGATTCAATGCTTGTTGCTTCTTTCTCTTTATCTTTTTGCTGCTGCTAAGTCATTTCAGTCATGTCTGACTCTGTGTGACCCTGTAGACAGCAGCCCACCAGGCTCTCCTGTCCCTGGGATTCTCCAGGCAAGAACACTGGAGTGGGTTTATTTTTATTTTTCTAAGTTTTGATATGGACCATCTTCCTACTTCCTTTCAGTGCAGTTCAGCTGGACTTGTCAATAACCTTTCTTGCTACTGGTGCTAAATCTAACTGGACTCAACTACTTCAAATGTTGTTTCCCTTTTCCCGTTTCCCATATCTCCTGTTTGAAATGCAGTAATAAAGCATAATATTTAAAGTTGGCTCCATTCCTCACTGACTTGGTTTTCATCAGAATCCAGGACAATCTTATGAATAATTATTTTAATATTGTATGAATTGTATCATGGCCATCGTGATTTGCAAATTGGGCTATAAATACCCTTGAGAATGTAGCTTCTATAGTAGGAATACTAAAAGCTCTTGCAACTCCTTAGAGAATCAGCTCTACTCAAAACTTTGGGAGAAAATTATTCAGTATTTTAAAAAAATAACATTGACATATTATAGGAAATGAGGTTTTAAAGTAATTTTGTGACTACATTTTAGCAGTTTTGATCTAAGCTCAACAAATGAATGAAAGTTTACATCCATTCTTCTCTGTCCTTATTGACAGATGCTGCTAAGAAGTACTAACCCAAATGTTTTGAAATAGTTATATCAAATAAGTATTTTCATTGCCCTTGAGCAAGCAAAAATGCTTCAGAATGAGACACTAACTTAATTAGGTTAAAATATATACAAATGCACATAGACATTAAAAATTCAAATTTTCAAAAAACATTTAACTACATTAGAAAAGTTCATGGACTTTTTAATTAAGTGAAAAATAAAGCTGGCTATGAAGCTTATTGATGATGGGAATTCAACTTTTGGTTACAAAATACATATATTTTATTATGTATGTATTAACTGCTCATGTCCAACTCTTTGCAATCCCATGGACTTTCACCCACCAGGTTCCCCTGTTCTGGAATTCTCCAGGCAAGAGTGCTGGAGTAAGTTGCTATTTCCTTCTCCAGGGGAACTTCCCATCCCAGGGATCAAATCCAGGTCTCCTGCATTGCAAGCAAATTCTTTACCATCTGAGCTGCCACTATATATATAAACTAAATGCAAAAAAACAATGCATAAACATGTTAAATGTCAAATGCTCTGTTATGTTCGTGGTATTTGGTGATTTTCACTTTCTTGTTTATATTTTTCTTTATTTTTATCAATAATCAAACATTCTATAATCAGAACAAATTTGTTTTAGTATTCAATAAAAACTTTCATATTCTATTATATGTTCTTTTTGAATAGTGATTATATCCTATTTAACTTTGAGTCACTTGAATGAAAGCTGAAAGCACCTACAGCACACAGCTTATTCTCTACATTAGCATAACTCTACTCCACCATTAGGCTGTCTTCACCAATATCACTTTACTATTCCATTGTCTTCATCAACCAACATACTTTTACTATTCCAGGAAACTCTTGACCGGGAAGATAAGTTGAAAGTAACTTTATTGTTCATTTAGAAGCTTCCAGGAAAAATCATTTAAATGAACTTCAAGCCATCAAGACTTTTCAATACATAGCATTATATGACTATTTAGTCTTCTAGTCTCTTCTCTTTGTGCACCCTCACCTCAAGACCCTCCCTTTGCAGTGTCTACCAATACATACTATTACATCATAATTATTTTTCAGTGCTAGTCACCCCTTCTCCCATCACCCCCACAACGAAAGATCTTCCATAAACTGACTCCAAAATCTCATAAATATCCTAACTTTTCCTTCTTTCTTCTCTGAGGCAAGGAAATCTCTGTCAGAGTAGTGTCCTCACTTATAATGTAATAAACTTACTTTTGTTTTTCAACAGGTTTGTCTGGTGAAATTCCTTTTAGGGAAGTGAAGTTTCTTTTAGATGACAAAAGTGTGAGCAGCACAGAGCCGTATACTGTAACAGGTGTTCAGGAAGTATATATTGAAGTAATATTCAAATGCAATTCACTAAATTATTATCAGTGTCTTTGTATCTCTAAGGATACAAAGACTCAATCCACTTTGTGACTGTGGACTCCTGTGACTCAATCCACTTTGAAGACAAACATAAATTGCACCATACTTACCTTTGGTGTCAATGGGCACATTTCATTAGAGAAATTTAATTTATACATTGATATTTCCTCTCATTTCAAAAGCATACTTCAGTAATACTGTTCAGTATGAGAAAATGTTTTCCATATTGTTCTTTTTCTTTACTTCCCATTGAAAATGTAATATTTAATTATGATTTGTTTTGTTCAGTCGCTCATTGTGTCCGACTCTTTCAACCTCATGGACTGCAGCACGCCAAGCTTCCCTGTCCTTCACTGTCTTCCAGAGTTTGCTCAAACAGTGTCCATTGAATTGGTAATGCCATCCATCCATCTCATCCTCTATTTTCCCCTTCTCCTCTTGTCTTCAATATTTCCCAGCATCAGCGTCTTTTCCAGTGAGTCTGCTCTTTGCATCAGAGGGCCAAAGTATTGGAGCTTCAGCTTCAGCATAAGTCCTTCCAATGAATATTCAGGACTGATTTCCTTTAGGATTAAATGGCTTGATCTTCTTGCAGTCCAAGGGACTCTCAAGAGTCTTCTCCAGTGCAACATTTTGAAAGCATCAGTTCTTCGGTGCTCAGCCTTCTTTACTGTCCAACTCTCAGGCCATGCATGAGTACTAGAAAAACCATAGCTTTGGCTATACAGACCTTTGTTGGCCAAGTGACATCTTTGCTTTTTAATATTTTGTCTAGGTTTGTCATAGCTTTTCTTCCAAGGAGTGTCTTTTAATTTTAGCTATGATGGATTAATGTAATTAATTAATTTTATTATCTGAGTTTTCTTGCAGACCTAAATTTTGAAATATTAGCTTAGAAACAGAATTCATTAGTGCTATTAAGAAATGCTGTGGGTGCTTGATTTCTGGAAGTGTGTTTATAATCATTATTCCTTGTCTTTCAGAAGGTAAGTCTTCTCCTTTCTTTGCCAGTTTAGAGCTGAAGAACTTAAGAATATAATCATCAGCACAGACTTGTGCCAAGTCACTTCAAAGGGAAAGTGTGTAACAGCATTTTCTTTAGAAAGTATTGATATATGTAAAGACAGAATGTTTCAATGGATAATGGTTGTGGTGAATTCCTATTATGAAAGCAGAGACAGAGGACACTACTAGAGACAAGTGGGCCTACCTGGGCAAAGCACTTTTAGGCTCTGAGGCACTATCATAGTGTGATCAAACTTTAATGCACATACAAATCATTTGAAAATCATAGAAAAATTCAGACTCTTGTTTGAAGGTCTAGAATGAGACTTGAAATTCTTTATATTAAAAAACTGCCAGGTTATGCTAGCACATTTTGAATAGTAAAGATTTAACTGAAAGAAATTATGGCAAGTGGACTTGTCTTGTTTCTCTCTGCTTTTATTTTTTTTATTTTTTGGTTTATGTAAATAAGAATATCATTAATCCCAAGGTTGTACTTCTAATTGTAAGTTAATATGTGAGCATTTTAAATTTATGCACTTATTTCTGTGATTCATTAATGTGTGTTTGCATCTATCACATGAAATTAATACAAATGATAATAGTTGATATTTATTGAGTACTTGGAGAAGGCAATGGCACTCCACTCCAGTACTTTTGCCTGGAAAATCCCATGGATGGAGGAGCCTGGAAGGCTACAGTCCATGGGTTTGCTGAGGGTCGGACATGACCGAGCGACTTCACTTTCACTTTTCAGTTTCATTGGAGAAGGAAATGGCAACCCCACTCCAGTGTTCTTGTCTGGAGAATCCCAGGGACGGGGGAGCCTAGTGGGCTGCCGTCTATGGGGGTCACACAGAGTCGGACACGACTGAAGTGACTTAGCTATTGAGTACTTACTCCGTGACAGTTGTTATGGTCCTCTATATACACAGTACAACCTAATCTTATCCTCACAACAATCCTATAAGTTCCTATTTTGAGCATCACTTCACACATAAGAAGATTTAGGCTTGGGAGGTTTAAGTAATTTTCCTTAAGAAAAAACAGCTAATAAACCGCAGAACCAGGATTGAAACTGAGGCAGTCTGCCCTGTGGTAAACAGAATAATCATCTCCAGAGATATCCACTTCTTGACCCCCCCGAACCAGTGAATATGATACTTTATATGCTAAAAAGGACTTTGAGGGTATGACTAAATTAAAGACCTTGACATGGGGAAATCATCTTGGATTATCTAGGTGGACTCAATGTAATCACAAAGTAGTTATAGGAAAAAGAGACAGATAGTAATACTGGAATCAGGAAAGTGAGACATGATGATAGAAATAGTTGGAATGATGTGAGTTGAAGATGAAGGAAGGTGCTATGATCCAGGGAATGCAGGTGGTCTCTAGAAATTGGGAAAGGTATGTAAACAGATTGTCTTCCAATGTCTCCAGAAGGAATATAGCTCTATGAAAACCTTGATTTTAGAGTTATATCTTGATTTTGAACACAAAATAAATTTGTGTTCATATAAGTCACCAGGTTTGTGCTGATTTGTTATAGCAGCGATAGGTAATTAAGAAAGGCCCTGAAGCTCAGGCTTTTCAACCAGGTATTATGGTTTCAGAATAAGAAAAAGGCAGAGAAAATAGAAAGGAGGAACTGAAGGCAGCTTTTAGAAAAAGAAGCAATAAAACTAGTGACCAATGAGGAATAACTATTTATTTAGCAACTGCTTTGTATACAGCACAGTGCTTGACTTTTATAGATGATATCTTGTCTAGCTTTATGATAATTTTCTGCCATCTTTTGTTTTATTTTTAACTGGAGGATAATTATATTTAGATCAATTCATTCTGCCTTCAACTGAGTGACATGGATGACACTAAATGATGAGAGTACAAGGGAGAGAACAGAAATCAGGGAGCTGAGCATGGGAACCTGGAGCCACCACTGACTAATGCATAGCTGTGGCCAAGTTACTGATCTTCTAAACACTTCAGGGTCCCTCTTTGGTAAAGAGAAACACTATAAATTATATCTCTATTATAACATTATGAGAATTAAATAAGAAAATTTCCTAAAACATATAGAATGCTTGGAGTAAAACACTATTTAAATATTTGTAAATAAATTGAAAATTTTCAACTCTGAACAATATAGAAACAGTCCAGTGTTCTGAGCTAGCAGCATATGCCTAGAGTTTAGAGAAAAACAGGGGAGTTCAAAACAGTGAGAAATTGTTTTAACTTTAAAGTTCATTGTAGTCTTTCCTAGCTGATCTTTTAAAGATGTGTTTAAAATGTTAAGTGGGAGGGGCAAGGTTGGAATCCTAAATCACTAAATGTTTGAAAATTATTCTCTCATCTGTGCATCCTTAGATATGACATCATATCTTTGTACAAAAATTAATTACATTTACTATTTGTTTACTGTAATATTCTGACCTTTCTGATGGGTAATATTCTTTAATATGAAGAAAGAAATATATTATCTTTCCTAGGTTTTTGGTTGTCTTATCCCCTTTCCATACGACAGCAACTAATGGTCTAAAGCTAGCACTGTTCTCCAAATATTTCAAGTTCAGATTGTCTCCTCATCCTTCATTTCACCACTAACCATTTTCATTAGCCTCCAATTTGGAGTAAATTTGTCCAAAAATTTCTGTTTTTAACTTTCCAATCATTTTGCTAATAATAATCCATGATTGTTTCCAGCTTAATTTTTTACTTCAGTCTCAGTTATGAATTACTCACTTCCATTTAGTTGGAGATCACTTGAGACTTATTAGTTAATGATTGGGCTCTCTTTGCATTCAGTAGTACTTTAGATTTTTACCTTTTATTTGACAATCTTGATTAAATCCAATCCCTGCAACATTTATTGAAGACCTATTTAGAACTAGACATAGTGCTAGGTTCAGAGGTGGATGTAAAAGGATGATCAAAACATCCTTTGTCTAAAGGAGTGTACCATCTGATCAGGGAGAGTGATAGGTACATAAATCGCTTTTTAAAGAGATCAGTTTGGAATCTATACAACTGACAAGAGATGGCGTATTGCTTCCTTGAATCCCATGCCCAGATTTACTGCAATCACTGCTCTTGGCTTCTCCTATGTCTCTTGGTGACAATTAGGTCTAATGGCCTCATTTCTACGTGGAGGATCAGAAGCTGAGCAAAGGATAAAATATTTTAGACCTTTCTATAAAATGTCATTTTTCTTCATATGCTACTGAATTTCCTGTAATTGTTCATTTCCCTTTACTTTCTAAGAAAGCTTATAATATGCATCATGTAAAGGTCTTTATAATAATGCACTTTTGAATTAGTTACCCATATTTCTAGACTATTAGATATATATGAATTTTTTAAAGAAAAAACTCTGAGTCTGTGCTCCCACAGAATTACTTCTAGTCAGTTGAGGAATGTGGGCTTTATTTTAGGTTAACACACGTTTCGTATTTTCATAAAGTTTATAATAATATTATTGAATTTGCTTTCTCAGTGTTATTCTTAGATTCAAAAAATTTGAAATCTTGTTTTAAATAAGAAACTTGGTGAATGCACTTAAGAGTTTCTAGATTTAATTGCTTCGTTTTTACTTACTTTCTTAGTGTAGAATTCCAAGTAGCAGCATGTGAATGAGAACTGCTCATGTCGTTCCTTAAAACTCGCTGTACAGTTTTGGTAGGAAAAAAATCCCATGCTGAACAATAGAGCTAATACTGGATTTCCCTTCTACCACTGAAGAACAATATGTGCTTAATATTCATGTCTGGTATGTGACTATATAGATATATTTAAATTATACAAAGCATTAATGTAATAAAAACCCTATTTACTTCAGAAAATTTGCTTCGGCCCCAGTTGCGAATACAAAAGTTTCTTTTTCCTTTTTTATTCTTAAAAATGTAGTTTCCTTGCTAACATCTCTTGTATCACCAGACTAAAGAAAATTGTACCACCAGCTAATGACCCGAGTATTCCCATTAATTAGGAGAATTTTGAAGAAGAGCAAAAACAAATAGTGAAGTACAAAAAGATATGAAAATGATTAGATGTTTTGGTGACAGTTCTTCAAATGCCATAATTAATTCCCAGAAGGCTTAGTGATAAGGAATCTGCCCGCCAGTGCAGGAGATGCAGGAGACTCAGGTTCAATCCCTGGGTTGGGAAGATCCCTTGGAGGAGGAAATGACAACCCACTCCTCTATTCTTGCCTGGAAAAGCCCATGGACAGTAGAGCCTGGCTGACTACAGGCAATGGTGTCATGAAAAGTCAGAAATGACTGAGCAACAGAACACACACACACATTTTAGATCTTGGTGCTATCCTCAAAATGTTTTGAAATCACCCTGAAAAGAGGTTGCTACCTTTTTCATATTCTCTGCAACTTCCTGTGATCCCAGCAAAAAAGACAGGCAGCTAGTTGCAGAGGTCAGGTCACCCACTGACCCCCTCACCCCATTCCAGCTTTGATAATAGAATGTCACTAACAGCACATCATTCTTCTTCTTCTATCCCTCCCTGGTTCTCCTGAAGGAAGAGATTAGTTCCACTCATAAAAGTGTACGGATTTATGCTGTTTCTGGTTTCTTGTGATTACATCATCAGTTAGTCAACAGCCAAAAGTCAATAAATATTTACTGAACACATATTACATGGTAGGCACATTGCCACATAATATCAATGTGGATTAGATTCCAACAGTTATGGATTTCTTGGCTATACAAGAGTCAGGCACAAAGAAATAAATAAATACAACATTTCTATAGAAATATTCATTTATATCCTCTTATTTAATGGGATTTAGTGGTATCTGAGGCTATCCTGAAAAAAAGAATTTGAACCTTGTTTATTATTAAAGATGAGTAAAAACAGGCCTGATGGATTGTGAGAGCCCTAGTATATGTCAGATGACATTAGCAAATAAAAGGTCTTGACTCTCAAATATCAGAGGAGAGAGACCCCATTCCTATATGACTCTGGTAAAGAATCTCCTCTTCTATCACCAAGACAGTCTGACTTTCAAAGACTTCCGTTCTCTGAGCACAACCTATTACTTTCAGCTAATTATCTTTTAGTATTGCACTCATATAATTCTTTGATCTGGTTTGGTCCTACAAGTGATTTAACCTACCACTTTTTATTATCTCTCATCAACTCACACTTCTTCTTTTCCTCACCCAACTTTACAATTATTGACTTTTATTAAACAAAATATTAGGTGCATTCAGTTCAGTTCAGTTCAGTCGCTCAGTCATGTCCAACTCTTTGCGACCCTGTGAATCACAGCACTCCAGGCCTCCCTGTCCATCACCATCTCCCGGAGTTCACTCAAACTCATGTCCATCGAGTCGGTGATGCCATCCAGCCATCTCATCCTCTGTTGTCCCCTTCTCTTCCTTCCCCTAATCCCTTCCAGCATGAGAGTCTTTTCCAATGAGTCAACTTTTCACATGAGGTGGCCAAAGTACTGGAGTTTCAGCTTTAGCATCATTCCTAATAAAGAACTCCCAGGGCTGATCTCCTTTAGAATGGACTGATTGGATCTCCTTGCAGTTCAAGGGACTCTCAAGTGTCTTCTCCAACACTACAGTTCAAAAGCATCAGTTCTTTGGTGCTCAGCTTTCTTCATAGGCCAACTCACATCCATACACGACCACTGGAAAAACCATAGCCTTGAGTAGATGGACCTTTGTTGGCAAAGTAATGCCTCTGCTTTTCAATATGCTATCTAGGTTGGTCATAACTTTCCTTCCAAGGAGTAAATGTCTTTTAATTTCATGGTTGCATTCACCATCTGCAGTGATTTTGGAGTCCAAAATCATGCATGCTAAGTCATTTCAGATGTGTCTGACTCTTTGAGATGCTATGGACTATGGCACACCAGGCTCCTCTGTCCAAAGAATTCTCCAGGCAAGAATACTGGAGTGGGTTACCATTTCCTTCTCTAAACACTAAGTAATCTTAGAAAAATTCTATGTCTCAAAAATTCCACTTCCACATGAAATATAGATTTTAATATATAGGACTCATTTAATTTATTTAATCAAGATATTCAGGAGGAGGGCAAGAAGAGAAGAGAATGACAGAGAATGAGATGGTTGGATGGCATCACCTACTCAATGGACATGGGTTTGGGTGGACTCCAGGAGTTGGTGATGGACAGGGAGACCTGGTGTGCTGTGGTTCATGGAGTCACAAAGAGTCATACACGACTGAGTGACTAGACTGAACTGAACTGATGTGGAGAACTGACTCATTGAAAAAGACCTTGATGCTGGGAAAGACTGAAGGCAGGAGGAGAAGGGGACTACAGAGGGTGAGATGGATCAATGGCATCACTAACTCAATGGAAATGAGTTTGAGCAATCTCNACAAAGAGTCATACACGACTGAGTGACTAGACTGAACTGAACTGATGTGGAGAACTGACTCATTGAAAAAGACCTTGATGCTGGGAAAGACTGAAGGCAGGAGGAGAAGGGGACTACAGAGGGTGAGATGGATCAATGGCATCACTAACTCAATGGAAATGAGTTTGAGCAATCTCCAGCAGATGGTAAAGGACAGGGAAGCATGGCGTACTGCAGTCAACTGAACAACAACCATTTACTTTAGTATAAGACTGTAGCTGTCTACCATCTTATCCATAGCACCTAGTGTGGTATCTGACACATAATTGGTACTCTGTTATTACTTGCTGAATATATAAGTAGATGAGCACATATAAGAAGTATCTGAGAACCACAGATTTGTAAAAACCTAAATTTAATTAAAAAATTATCTGAAACTATAAATATTTCTGGTTTTATGAATGAAAAAAGACATTTAAAACAGATAAAAGTTAATTCTTATATATTTCCATCAAAGTAACTAGAAAATGATAAATATCATGAAATGGGCAGGTTAAATGAAATTTGTAGTTTTCTTATCAAGTATGCTGTGTTATGAACCTATTATTATTTTTGGTAACTCTACAACTGATGGTGTACATTCAAGTACCTGTGATTGTACAGTTACCCATGTAGTTTGTTGTGACTGCATCAAGTATTATGTTAGTTCTTTTGGTTCAGTCCAAGTCTATTTTGAGAGGTAAAATAAAAAACATAATTTTTAGTTTAAATAGAAAATTTTAAAAAGACGCTTATGCTGTGTCATCAGAATAAAAACTGTCCATTCAACTTCTACCTTCAATATTTTCTCTCAGCTATGAAAAAAGGTGAAAATGAAAGTGTTAGGCACTCAGTCGTGTCTGACCCTTTGCGACCTTGTGGACTGTGTAGCCTGCCAGGCTCCTCTGTCCATGGAATTTCCCAGGCAATAATACTGGAGAGGGTAGTCACTGTTTTCTCCAGGGGATTGTCCTGATCCATGGATTAAACATGTTTCTCCTGCATTGCAGACAGATTCTTTACAATCTGAGCCACTGGAGAAGCCACAAACTGTATTGCTGAGAATCTATGTACTTTTCTAAAGCAGAAACTTATTATTCAAATATATTATCTGAGTTTATTAGTATTATTTCCTTGAGATCATACAAATCTCAGTGTTATAATACATATTTGAGGTTCATTTTGCCTAGCCCCTGATTATTGGTGCTGATGAAATGAAGCAAGGCAAAGGCTAATAGAGTTTTGCCAAGAAAATGCACTGGTCATAGCAAACACCCTCTTCCAACAACATAAGAGAGGACTCTACACATGGACATCACCAGATAGTCAACACCAAAATCAGAATGATTGTATTCTTTGCAGCCAAAGATGGAGAAGCTCTANTCTCTCTCAGAATTTTCTACAGTTTATTGTGATCCACACAGTCAAAGGCTTTGGCATAGTCAATAAAGCTTGCTTACTAGTTATTCAGTATGTGCTTACACTGGCTACACATGTTTGAATGTTAGGTTTATGGGTCAAAATAATCTTAAAATGCAACTTTAAAAAATGTTAAATATTAGGGGTTTTTTTTCTTTTTTATGACTGATTCATGTTGATGTATGACAGAAACCATCACAATATTGTAAAGTAACTATCCTCCAAATAAAAATAAAATAAACACATCTTTTGATGTGGAGAGGACCTATTCTCAGGCTGTTGGCTTCACACACACACCTCATTCAGCTTCATAACTAACATCTTCTTGAGCTCAGCACAATGATGCAAACACACCTTGTGGGGCCTGATTCTATCACTCTTATTAAAGTCATTAAGGGCTTTGGAGGGGGTGGGGGATGGCAGCGGGGAATATGGAGGAGTCTTTTAGAGTAAAGGTTGCAAGGCCAAGCCCAAGACAACTACTTTACTTTAGAAAATGAGAAACACTCTAAGGTGTAAACACATAATGTACACTTTCAAATATCCAGAGGTAGTCATTGCCATTGTGTGAGAAGGAAAGAATACGTTATTAAAAACATTGTGATCTTAACTAGAGAAAGAGAAAGGCTATCTAAGTACTTGGCTTTAGTTGAACTTTATTTTGTTTTATACTTTTTTTTACATGATTACTGCAGAAACAGTTCAACCAAAAAGACTATTGCCCCATTCAGGTGACATTGCTTTTGTTATTTTTATTGGTGGTGTTTCATTGAGCAACAAATCTTCAAGACTTTGTTTATTTATTCAATATGTAAATGTAGTTAACTCACGCCAGGAAGAAAAAATATATAACGGATATTAATATATAACAGTGATTAAAATAATAAGATTTTCTGTTAATTATTTTTACAGAATAAATTTATATTCCAAAGTCAGTCACCTTAATGTTTATCCAGATCAAAATGTTTATTATGCTTTTAAAAATTCTATGTATGCACATGCCCTAAACAGTAGAAATATAAGCATCACTGTTTATATTATAATATTAAATTCTGAATGGGTTCCAGTAAATAATGAAAAATTGCTCTTTAAATTATTATGCTAAAGAACTGTTTAGCATCAAGTGGGTTAAAAATAAAACAGTTGTTTTCAGCTGACATTCTCCAGTGTTCAAACAGGCAAAACTACATAACCATTTCCTGCAGATCAGTTATGTCATTATTTGAGCCAGTAGTGAGCTGTTATGATACTGAACTATTTAAAATCAATTAACAAACAGGTGTCAAAATGAAACTATTTCATGGTTAGCTAACAATTGGGGAAAATTACTTTTTGAGATTTAGACCTTAGTTGCATCAATAACTGTAAGAAAAATGTTCTTCCTTTTTCACCAGCAATGACTGAAATTAGCTGAAGACTGGAAGCTTTAAATTAAAGGCCAACTGAGACCACTTGATTATAGATGCCACTTCTTAAACTTAGGTGAAAATACTGTGTGTCGATTGGAAGAATTTTATAATTAAATTTATTTTGAGGTTCACAATTTGGTTTTATCTTTCTTACTTGTTTTTTTTTTTGTTTTGTAAAATTCACAGTTAAGTGCTCAGACTTCAAAGAGTCAATTCACAAATACTAGATCATTTTCCTTATTCCTAGAAATACCTTCATGCCCTTTTATCTGCTTCTCAACACCTATAAGCAAAGATAGTTCCAACTTTTGCTAAAGTTTTAAACTTAATGTAAACAAAATCAAAGAATATGCATTCGTGTCTGCTTGTTTTTATGTTTTTTTTTCTTTTTAAAATTTCCACTGTGTTTATGTTATTGATTTCAGGTCTCTGTTCTTATATCATTTAAAGTCATAAAATTAATGACTTTGGCCTACTATATATGCATGTGAACATTTCCTTTTTTTTTCCCTAATATTCAGTTGAAATATTTTTGAGTTTTCCTTGTGAACTATATGTTATTTAGACATGTACTGTTTGGTTTCTAAGTATTTGGAAGTTTCTTAGTATCTTATTGCTATGGATTTCTAACTTAATTCCATTACAGTCACAGAATATACTCTGCAAATTTCAAATTTTTAAAATTTGTTGAAAATTTATTTTTGCCCTAGGATAACATTTGTGTTAACAAATATCTCATGTACACTTAATATTGTGCACGTTATAGATTTTGGGGGGTAATATCACAGAAATCTTGCCTCCCCAGGTGGCACTAGTGATAAAGAACCCACCTGGCAGTGCTGGAGACATGAGAGACATAGGTTGAATCCCTGGGTTGGGAAGATCTCCTGGAAAAGGAAATGGCAAAAAACTCCAGTACTACTACCTGGAGAATCCCACGGACAGAGAAGCCTAGTGGGCAACTGTCCATAGGGTCGCAAAGAGTTGGACACTGCTGCTTGACACACATCACATAAATCTTAATTAAATTAACTTGGTTTATCATTTTGTTCAAAATCTTTATCTTTACTGATTGTTATCTCCTTGGTCTATCAATTATGTTTCTTCTTGTGTGTATGTTCAGTCATGTCTGACTCTGCGATACTTTGGAATATAGCCCATCAGGCTCCTCTGTCCGTGGGATTTTCCAGGCAAGAATACTGGAGTGGGTTGCCCTTTCCTCCTCCAGGGAATCTTCCCAAACCAGAGATTCAACACGCGTCTCCTTAGTCTCCTGCACTGCAGATTCTTCACTACTGAGCTATCAGGGTGATATCAGGGTGAGTTATCAATTATGATAGTGGATGTTAAAGCTTTCAATGATGATTATTTGATTTGTCTAATTTTACTTTTAGTTATGCCAATTTTTGCATCGTATGTTTTGGCATTTACAATTTTCTATCTTCCTAATAAATTATCCATTTATCTTATCAGTAGTCACTCTTTTTCTCTGGTTAATATCCTTTGTTCTGACATCTAATTTACCTAATATTAAAATAGCTAGAAAACTAGGAATAAAACCACCATATAACCCAGCAATCCCACTCCTAGGCATATACCCTGAGGAAACCAAAATTGAAAAAGACACATGTATCCCATTGTTCATTTCAGCACTATTACAATAGGTAGAACATGGAAACAGCCTAGATGTCCATTGACAGATGAATGGATAAAGAAGCTGTGGTACATATACACAGCAAAATAGTACTCAGTCATAAAAAGAAATGCACTTGGGTTAGTTCTGATGAGGTGGATGAACCTAGAACCGATTATACAGGGTGAAGTGAGTCAGAAAGAGAAAGATAAATATTGTATTCTAATACATATATAGGATATCTAGAAAAATGGTACTGGAAAATTTATTTACAAGGCAGCAATAGAGAAATAAACATAGAGAATAGATTTATGGACATGGGCAGAGGGGAGGAGAGGGTGAAGATGCATGGAAGGAGTAAGGTGGAAACTTACATTACCATATGTAAAATAGAATGCTGATGGGAATTTGCTGGCTCAGGAAGCTCAAACAGGGGCTCTGTATCAACCTAGAGGGGTGGGATGGGGAAGGAGATGGGAGGGAGGTCCAAAAGGGAGGGGATATATGTATACCTATGGTGGATTTATATTGAGGTTTGACAGAAAACAACAAATTCTGTAAAACAATTATCCTTCAATAAAAAATAAATTAAACAAATAAAAAAGCTAGACCATCTTTTCTATGCTTAATATTTGCACATATGCCTTTTACCTTCCTTTTCTATTCAATCTATGTCTTTAGAAGTAGACCAAATACGGATAAGCCTTCCTTTTACACACAATCTGACTCTCTCTTTCAATAGCAGTATTTACTCCATATCTATTCACTGTAATTATTAATGTTATTTTAGTTAGATCTACCATCTTGTTATTTATTTATCACTTATCCCACCATTCAATTCTTTTTAACTCTTCTGCCCTCTTTTTGTCTCAATGTAGTATTTTCCTTTTGTATTTTATTTTATCTTCACTATTGTCTTATATGCTGTTTTATTTTTCAGTCATTATTCTAGAGATTGCAATAGGAAATCTTAACATGTTACAATCTATTTAGACTTAATATTTACCATTTATTTTAAATGTTAAAACTTGAAAAATACAATCTATTGTTTTCACGTTTTGTCAATTTATTTATAAATACATACATTGTAAGGTTTCACAACGCAATGTTACCATTTTATTAAAATATTCAAGTAATTTTCAAAGAACTAGACAAGAAAAAGAAAGTCTTTTGTATTTACCATCTACTGTTTTGGGGTGCTTTTTAGTCTTTCTTATAGACTTCAGTTTGTTGATATTTCCTTGTAGTCCGAAGAATTTTTCTTAACATATCTTACAGCACAGTAAGCTTAACTCAGCTTTTATTTATCTGAGAAAAAATGTTCTTATTTCACCCTCATATGCAAATAATGTTTTTCTGGATAAGTAATATTCAGTTGACATAACTTTTCAGTAATAGATGACCTAATAGACATAGTAATCATTTCTTCTTACAGATGTTCCATATGTACTATATGAATTCAAGCCCTGGAAGAATATATATCATTAGCTCATTACAGATTGTCTTCATTCAGTTAGGCATAGACATAATATCATTGACTTCTACATTCCTAAAAATCTTAATGAAGAAATTGTTTTACATCTTCTATAAAAGTTCTACTAAATATGTTGTTATCAATGTCCCTCACATTAAGATCCAGAATTTTATTAGACTTTAGAAATAGAACAAAAGTTTATCTAACTAGGAATATAGGTTCTCTTTAGTTAAAATAACTACATGAAAATACATCATATTTCCCTTTCTAACCTTGAGAGTCAAAACAAATCTTAAGGAGCAGTTTGAGTAACTGAATTAGCTTAGATGAAGAACATAAAAAGCAAATTGAATTTTTGTATGTGATAATTTTCTATTTTAATCTTATTTTTTAAAGTAGCCAGGATATAGATACTTTACAAATTATTATCTTTCAATGGCAGAAATAACATAAATCAAAAAGATTTTACATGTACAAACTTATATCATGTTGGCCATTAAGCTCATTCATGCTTTCTGCAGAAGCTGGTGCAGAAAACTCAAATGAACTTTTTGGCCGACCCATATATACATATATAATCAGTTCTTTTCTATTGGCATGGATATCTTATCAAGTTTCAACCCCCTACTCTTTGCATTTCACCCACCCTGCCGCCCCCGAAATAGTACCCCCCCGCCACAACCACACCATGAGGAAAGCTTTCTGAAGGCACATCTCTTGTCTAGAGCTATGGTTATGTCACAACTAAAAGAGTTGAGAGTTGAGATGTGTATAAGAGACAGGTTTCTTCTTGTGTGTATGTTCAGTCATGTCTGACTCTGCGATACTTTGGAATATAGCCCATCAGGCTCCTCTGTCCGTGGGATTTTCCAGGCAAGAATACTGGAGTGGGTTGCCCTTTCCTCCTCCAGGGAATCTTCCCAAACCAGAGATTCAACACGNAGCTATGGTTATGTCACAACTAAAAGAGTTGAGAGTTGAAAGGTAAATAAATGACTACAAAGGAATCATTAGTACAAAGAGAGAGTGGAATAATTATAGGTTTTGAGGATTGGAGTACAACACAATGAACTAATGATAGGAGCACTGAAATATGGCTCTGTGAACAAATAGGAGGCAGATGTACCAAAAAAACAAATACTAAGAAAATTGTCTGCTACTTGTACCTGTTTCATCATGTTCTGTCTGATATGATGTTTAGTACTTTGGCTGCTTAAGAAAAAGTTGGTTCATAAATAGAAAAAAATAAAAGAAAACATAGATATGAAAAAGAGTTGTTTTTTTTTAAAGTGGTGCTTATTTTAAAACATATTTGACAAATAGAGTAAAAATGATTCACTGTCCATTCTTGAACTTTTGCTTTTTTATTTACTGAAATATATTTACTGAATACATACCATAATCAGTTCATTTAGTCACTCTAACTGACTCTTTCTGACCCCATGTATCTGACTCTTTTTTATTTACTGAAATATATTTACTGAATACATACTATAATCAGTTCAATTTACTCACTCTATCTGACTCTTTCTGACCCCATGAACTGCAGCACATCATGCTTCCCTGTCCATCACCAACTCCCAGAATTTACTCAAACTCATGTCCATCGAGTCAGTGATGCCATCCAACCATCTTGTCCTCTGTCATCCCCTTTTCCTCCCACCTTCAATCTTTTCCAGTATCAGGATCTTTTCAAATAAGTCAGTTCTTTGCATCAGGTGGCCAAAGTATTGGAGTTTCAGCTTCAGTATCAGTCTTTCCAATGAATAGTCAAGACCGATTTCCTTTAGGATAGATCTCCTTGCAGTCTAAGGGACTCTCAAGAATATTCTCTGACACCACAGTTCAAAAGCATCAATTCTTTGGCGTTCAGCTTTCTTTATGGTCCAACTCCCACATCCATACATGACTACTGGAAAAACCATAGCTTTGACTAGACAGATCTTTGTTGACAAAGTAATGTCTCTGCTTTTATTATGCTGTCTAGGTTGGTCACAGCTTTTATACCAAGGAGCAAGCATCTTTTAATTTCATGTCTGCAGTCACCATCTGCAGTGATTTTGGAGCCCCCAAAATAAAGTCTCTTGTTGTCTCCATTGTTTCCCCATCTATTTATCATGAAGTGATGGCACCAGATGCCATTATCTTAGTTTTCTGAATGCTGAGTTTTAAGCCAACATTTTCACTCTCCTCTTTGACTTTCATCAAGAGGCTCTTTAGTTCTTCTTCGCTTTCTGTCACAAGGGTGGTGTCATTTGCACATCTGAGGTTGTTGATATTTCTCCTTGCAATCTTGATTCCAGCTTGGGCTTCAACCAGCCTGGCATTTCGTATGATGTACTCTGCATATAAGTTAAATAAGCAAGGTGACAATATACAGCCTGGATGTTCTTCCCCAATGTGGAACCAGTCTATTGTTCCATGTCAAGTTCTAACTGTAGCTTCTTGACCTGCATATACTTCTCAGGAAGCAGGTAAGATGGTCTGGTATTCCCGTCTCTTTAAGAATTTTCCACAGTTTCTTGTAATCCACACACTTAACATAATGAGGGCATTTAAATTGAGATGAAATAAACATAGACTTAATCTTAAAGTCATTTTGTTTTCATCCAGTTGAGAAAGATAAGTTCATAAATATCTAGAGTCGAAGGTAAATGTGATCTATAAGAGATGTATAGAAAATATGCTAAGGAAGGTGACTAAAGAATGAAATTTCCCATGAAGACTTTATATGTGGTTCGAAAATATCCTTGACTTTAAAGAAAAGATTGGTGATTCAAAGTTGAAGATATAGGTGAAGACGAGCATTAGTGTTACGAATGTACATTTTCTCTGTTTCTTTGTGTTTTTTTTTTTAACAGTGGTAATGAGGTGAAGGTCTTGTGGTGATCTTAATAACAGTGGTAAACAATGATTGCATAGAAAATTTTATAAAGAACATAGTACCATGTGTCCTCCAGTAGATAGTTACTATTTTAGCAATAATGGTCATTACGTGTGCTGTTCTTGAATGTTTTAATTATTTTGTTTTATATAACTAGACTATAAAACATTTTAGCTAATATCCCTGTTGACTTAAGTGGCACAAATACCACCTTTCCTTCTCCCATAAGGTAGCAAACATTCCCTTTGCCTCACTGTTTGCTGTGATCCTTCAGAAGATTTGCCATGGTAGCGGATGGAAAAGTATTTAATCCAGTCATGGGACAATCTGCACTATTTTAGGGAAAGAACTCAGTAACTTGGGCTTACATAAAGGGCCTGCTGGCCAGCAACTCCCTTGCAGCTCATCCTGTAATCATAGGATGAATGACACGTTCATTTATTTCTTTTGAAATACTTATTAGTCACAGCAGCAGGATTTTTCCCAGGAGCAAATAGCTGACCAATTCTTGCTGCAGTTTAATAGAACTTGTTGGCCTCGGGGATCTCTCTAACTGGGGATTCCACTTGCACAGGTACGTGACACAGCCAAGGAAGAAAGCAAAGGTGAGCTCTGCCTTCACCTGCCAAGGGCTCTGTGGTTGACCTCTCAATAAAGGAATAAAACGGTTTGAAACAGTGGTCGTGCCTGACTGACATAGTGACCAACCAAAGTCCTCAGAGGAAAGAAGATATTGGGAAAGGTGTTTAAACTCTGCCTGAATTGTTTAGTACCCAGGCAGTCAGCTTCTCTGAGAAATTATGAACCTAGAAGACCCTTGTGGAAAGTCTGACTTTCTGCTTTAAAAAAGATGATGTAAAAATGAAATGTAAGCTTTTGGGACATTCTAACATGTCACATTTATGAATTTGTTAATGTCGTTTAGTAAAATCAGAACTTTGCAACTTGCAACGGGTGATGAGTCATCCTTCAGAAGCATGCTGTACGTTATACATTTTCCTTTAACTACTCATTTATGACACAAAATCCATTGTCTCAGGCGTGGGTGTTCTCCTGTACCTGATGCGTATAACACAAAGACTAGAAGTTTTATGAAGGCAAGGATTTTATCTGCTTCATCTTTGTCTAACATAATGCCTGGTTTGATTGCCAATGCTTAGTAAACATAAAATGTTTAATAAAATTACTCACCATATGCTCATGTATACTCATTGGTTTAGATGTTTCACAATGGTTTAAAAAATTCCCAAATGAAACATCATACTAGCGACACAAACAAGACAACTCTAGTCCTCTCATTTAATCTCTCATCACCACCTAGAGCGGTGATCCAAGTGGAAAACTTCAGAATCTTTTCAGAATCATCAGTCATTAGTATTTGAAAATGTCAGTTCACTTCTTCAACAAATATTTTGTGGTTCCTTATAGTTATACAACATGAATTACACTAAAATGCATAAGTTATGTTCCTTCGTCTGCCCAGTCATTCTGATACAGAATAAGGGCTTCATAGTAAAGAGCTCACATTCATGGTGCAAGTATTCAAATTGTTCTTTTAAACAGTGTAAGTGATTTCTCTCATTTAATCAACAAAAAATTAGGTAACTGATATTATTAGAAACCTGAGTCACAGGGAACTTAATTGTTCCTTAATATTATTCAACTAAGTATGGAATCCTATAGACCCAGAGACTTGAACTCTGAATGACTGCTATGGTGGTGGTTGTTTTGATATTGCATACTGGCTGAGTTTTTTTTTTTTTTTTAAAGACTATTGGTTGTATTTCTTTTAATAAATTAAGATATCTTGAGCTAACTTTTTCTTTACTAGAGTTTCTTTCAGAGCCAGGTAGTGTTGATTTTGGGGAACAAAGACAACAGGAGTATCTGATTAATTAGAATCTGTTATTGAAAAGGGATTGATAGGCATGTATTGTAATGTCTAATGGAAAGACAAGAGTAATGGTGGAGAAAAATCCATGCTTTTAGGTTTTTGCTCTCATGTCAGCATGGTGGTGGTGGTGGTGGTTTATTTGCTAAGTTGTGTCCAATTTTTGATACCTCATGGACTATAGCCTGCCAGGCTCCTCTATCCATGAAATTTTCCAGGCAAGAATACTGGAGTAGGTTGCCACTTCCATCTCCACGCCATCAGCATACTGGCACCTATATCCTTTCCCTGCACTTCATATCATTTTCACTTTTCTAAGTTTCCAGAAATGTTGGAAATAGTTCTATATTTCTGCATCCTCTCCCTTCAGCTTAATGATATACTTTCAGTGGTAATTTGAGTAAATAAATCTTTGATCTTAAAGCTGTGAATTTAGTTGAAGTGCCTAGCATTTTAGACAATTTAGTGAGTGAAATTAACTGTAAAAGATCCAAAGGGTTTGGTTAGGACATCTGACATGCAGTCAGCAACTAAAAGTCCGGGATCTGTTGACTGGCACCCAGATGTCAAGAAAAGGCATCCAGGAGCTGGGAAAATCTGTCCTGCAATGGGCAGTAAGCATTCCAATGAACAATTGGCAAAAATTCCACAACGGATAAGTTAGTATCTAGTAACCCAATTCAGTTCAATTCAATTCAGTCTCTCAGTCATGTCCAACTCTTTGCAACCCCATGGACAGCAGCATACCAAGCTTCCCTGTCCATCACCAACTCCCAGAGCGTGCTCAAATTCATATCCATCAAATCAGTAATGCCATCCAACCATCTCATCCTCTGTCATACCCTTCTCCTCCTGCCTTCAATATTTCCCAGAATAAGGGTCTTTTCTAACAAGTCAGTTCTTTGCATCAGGTGGCCAAAGTATTGAAGCTTCAGCTTCAGCACCAGTCCTTCCAATGAATATTCAGGGTTGATTTTCTTTAGGATGGACTGGTTGTATCTCCTTGCAGTCCAAGGGACTCTCAAAAGTCTTCTCCAACACCACAGTTCAAAAGCATCAGTTCTTCAGTGCTCAGCTTTCTTTATGGTCCAACTCTCACATCCATACATGACTACTGGAAAAACCATACATTTGACTATATCGACTTTGTGGGCAAAGTAATGTCTCTGCTTTTCAATATGCTGTCTAGGTTTGTCATAGCAGAATTTCTTCCAATGAACAAGTGTCTTTTAACTTCACGGCTGCAGTCACCATCGGTAGTGATTTTGGAGCCCAAGAAAAGAAAGTCTGTCACTGTTTCCATTGTTTCACTATCTATTTGCCATGAGGTGATGGGATCGGATGCCATGATCTTAGTTTTCTGAATGTTGAGTTTTAAGCCAACATTTTCACTCTCTTCTTTTACTTTCATCAAGACTCCTTTTAGTTCCTCTTCACTTTCTGCCATAAGGGTGGTGTTATCTGAATATCTGAGGTTATTGATATTTCTCCCAGCAATCTTTTAAGCAGGTAAGTACCTTTCCTCAATTGACATGGGGATTTTTAGAAAGATACTTAGAGAGAAAATATCACTGTCATAAAAGCGGTAAGAAAAAGATCTGTTTAGTGGCACTTATGAGTTTAGTTTTTGATGCATAAAATGGGAAGAGTCAGTGGAATACTCTAGGTAGAAGATTTTAAAATTAAAGAAAATATACAAAAGTAATTGAGAGAGGATAGTTACACATTATGGGAGCTTCCCAGGTGGCATATTGGTAAAGAATTTGCCTGATAATGCAGGAGATACAAGAGATGTGGGTTCTATCCCTGGGTTGGGAAGATCCTTTGGCATAGGAAGAGACAATGTACTTCTGTATTCTTGCCTGAGTATCCAGTGGACAGAGGATCCTGGTGAGCTAAAATCCTTGGGGTTGCAAAGAGTTGGACACGACTGAGTGGCTGAACTTACACACAGTCACATATTATATAGTGAGAGTTCTGTGTGCCCAGTCATTCAGTTGTGTCTGACTCTTTTACAACCATTTGAACTGTAGCTCACCAGGCTTCTCTGTCCATGGGATTTTTCAGGCACAATTACTGGAGCGGGTTGCCAGTTCCTACTCCAGGGTATCTTCTTGGCCCAGGGATTGAACACATGTCTCCTTCATCTTCTGCGTTGCAGGTGGTTTCTTTACTGCTGAGCCATCAGGAAAGCTCCACGTGAAAAATACAACATGATGTCACATGGGTTAAGACTCACTGAAAGAGTGTTAAAAGGATAGGAAGAGGCAGAAAACAGTGATATAAAAGTTAGGATTGGGACGAGGTCCCAACATTTAGACAATGCCCCTAGTTGGCAGGAAGAGAAAGAAGAGCAAAAAGTAAAACGGATAAACCAAAGAAATCCTAGAATGAGTTAAATGATTCTGTTTGTTACCAAGTATTAATACCACACCTGGGTTTTCTGTTTGTTTGTTTGATATTTTTAAAATAGTAACCCTTACATCTGACCCTCTCTCTCTATTCATATAATGAAATCTCTGTTACTGCTGGCCTTTATACTGAACACTTGATTAGTTCTTCATTTATGAAACTGGTTAACTGCATTATGCCTTTTTGTTCTATCCAACTGTGAGTGTATGATTCACACAATTTTGACTGTGTGGTTACTATATATGTGGCACTGTAAGAGTTTTTAACAGTGCTATTTATTTATTTATTTTCCAGGAGAATGTCACACAGTCTCAAAGATTTGGAAGAATTTTGAACCCACCTTGTCCTTGATTTTGTGTCTACATTGTCCACAGATATATCCATCCTAGTTCTAGTTCCTCAGAGAAAAGAACCCTGGAGCAAGGGTTAAATGCTGCTGCTTCCTTTGGAAGGTAAAATCCCAGAGCCCTGCGACTGAGAGGAAAAGGGAGCAAGACAGAGAGGAATGAAAAGTAATGTAAGGTAACATGTCGTTGTGCTGCCCTCTGCCTTATGCCAAACCACAAAGATACAGCCAGCATTGACACAGGCATCTGCCTAGCCACTCGTGACTTCCTCAGGTGCACTGTGTGAATCAAACACTGCTCAGAGAACTCTATGGAAGGGAGAAAGGAGAGGAAATTTATCCTCCCATCTTTTGTTTTCCATTTAATGAATCTTGACTATTGGACAATTAACTGCCCTACATTTCAGAGCTGTATTTTCCAGTCCTTATGGTGGTAGTTTGGAAAACTATGCCTGTATCCAACCTGGAAGTGGTGGGGAAATCTGTCAGGGCTTGTGGTTGGCTTGGGTCTGAGGCCAAAAGGGAAAGACCTCAGACCTCCTGAATAACCCCATGTGCCAGTACTAAACATTCCCTAGGCTAAGTCAGTAGCTGCGACCACGGAAGTGCGAGTGGTTCCTCTGGGAGGATATGCCATTGTGATCGTTGAAGAGGGACCAGCAACTGAGGGGGTAGAATACATGTAATCAAGAGGATCACAGAAGATGCATTAACCCGTGCCTGCTATGATAGCTAAGCATCACCAGCTTCTGCTAATTCAGTCTCTATTTTATCATCTCTTAGGGTGACAAGTGGGGCTTTCCAGCTGGTTCTAGTGGTAAAGAATCTGCTTACCCATGCAGGAAACTTAAGAGACACAGGTCCAACTTCTTGGGAAGAGAGGAGCAAAGGTGTAATTTAACATCTCTGAAGAATGATTGAGGGTGTATATGTGTGTGCACACTAGTTGCTCAGTTATGTCTGACTCTTTGCAACCATATGGACTGTAGCCCACCAGGCTCCTGTGTCCAAAGGATTTCCCAGGTAAGAATACTAGAATGTGTACCCATTTCTTCCGCCAGGGGATCTTCCCAACCCAGAGATTGAACCTGGGTCTCCTGCATTGCAGGTGGGTTCTTTACTGCCTGAGCTACAAGGGAAATCTGATGTGTAGGAGATGGTTAAACCTTAGACCAGGAATGAAAGGCTGATTGTATCTGGAACAAACATCTACCCTGAACTGACCCATTCTCAACAAAAACTGAAAGAGTGGTGTTCAGGAAAAAAAAAAAAATAGAAGGAAAAGTTAGGTGGATTGCCCAGATGGGCTCACAAGACACATTTATTCCAAAGGTTGCTTTTAAAAATCCACGATGTACCAAAAAATGTTCAGTTTAAGCTCAGAATTTATTGGTTTTATTGCTAAGAAATGTTTTTTCACCAATGCCGATGCACTCTGAAATATGTTGGTTGCCTTCTTTATTCATTTCACCAGGTGAGTCGATTACTATCTGGTCTTGGCCACTACAAGCATTTTTCTGTTGCTCTGTGTCTCAGGGAGCACTATCAGCCTTTCAGGTAGAAATTGTAATTGTAAAGGATTATCAAAGAAGTTCAAGATGGTGCAAAATTCTCAGATCCTGAAAACCTAATGCCATATCATAACTCAGTCATTACGTGAACCAAAACACCTCTACAATTGCCAGATACTCTTTAAAGGGGCACTACTGTCTGAGGAAAATCTCTGTGCTGTTCTGTGTGATGAGCATTAATGAGATCTTGGCTTCATGGGGCTTGTATTATAGTGAAATTTCTATTGGAGCAAGTTGGAAACATATTCATGTGACGAATGTGGACACTCTTGGACTCTATTAGTTCAGTTCAGTTCAGTTGCTCAGTCGTATCTGACTTGGCAACCCCATGGACTGTAGCAAGCCATGCTTCCCTGTCCATCACCAACCCTCAGAGCTTGCTCAAACTCACATCCATCTAATCAGTGATGCATCCAACCATCCCATCCTCTGTTGCCCCTTTCTCTTCCTGCCTTCAATCTTTCCCAACATCAGGGTCTTTTCCACCTTTTCATATCAGGTGGCCAAAGTATTGCAGCTTCAGCTTCAGCATCAGTCCTTCCAATATTCAGGACTGATTTGGAGAAGGAAATGGCAATCCACTCCAGTACTCTTGCCTGGAAAATCCCATGGACAGAGGAGCCTGGTAGGCTACAGTCTATGGGGTCGCAAAGAGTCGGACACGACTGAGTGACTTTCCTTCCTTCCTTCCTTTAGGATTGACTGGTTTGATCTCCTTACAGTTCAAGGGAAAGCATCTTCTCTAACACCATAGTTCAAAATCCCTAATTCTTTGGTGCTCAGCTTTCTTTATAGTCCAGCTCTCACATCCATACATGACTACTGGAAAAGCCATATCTTTGACTAGATGGACCTTTGTTGTCAAAGTAATGTCTCTAATTTTTAATGGCAAACCACTCCAGTACTCTGGCCTGGAAAATCCCATGGACAGAGGAGCCTGGTGGGCTGCAGTCCATGGGATCGCTAAGAGTCGGACACGACTGAACGACTTCACTTTCACTTTTCACTTTCATGCATTGGAGAAGGAAATGGCAACCCACTCCAGTATTCTTGCCTGGAGAATCCCAGGAACAGAGGAGCCTGGTGGGCTGCCGTCTATGGGGTCACACAGAGTCGGACACAACTGAAGTGACTTAGCAGCAGTAGCAGCAGCAGGTTGGTCATAGTTTTTCTTCTAAGGAATAAGCATCTTTTAATTTCATGGCTGCAGTCACCATCTGCAGTGATTGTGGAGCTTCCCAAAATGAAGTCTCTCACTGTTTCCACTATTTCCCCATCTATTTGCCATGAAGTGATGGCACCAAATGTCATAATCTTAATTTTTTCTAAGTTGAGTTTCAAGCCAACTTTTTCACTCTCCTCTTTCACTTTCATCAAGAGGCTCTTTAGTTCTTCTTTCCTTTCTGCTATAAGGGTGGTGTCATCTGCATATCTGAGATTATTGATATTTCTCCTGGCAATCTTGATTCCTGCTTGTGCTTTGTCCAGCTCAGTATTTCACATGATGTAATCTGCATAGAAGTTAAATAAGCAGTGTGACAATATACAGCCTTGATATACTCCTTTCCTGATTTGGAATCAGTCTGTTGTTTCATGTCTGGTTCAAACTGTTGCTTCTTGACCTGCATACAGATTTCTCAGGAGGCAGGTAAGATGGTCTGGTATTCCCATCCCTTGAAGAGTTTTCCAGTTTGTTGTGATCCCCCCAGTCAAAGGCTGTGGTGTAGTCAATAAGGCAGAAGGAGATGTTTTTCTGAAACTCTCCTGCAATGATCCAACAGATGTTCACAATTTGATTTCTGGTTCCTCTGCCTTTTCTAAGTCCAGCTTGAACGTCTGGAAATTCACAGTTCACATACTGTTGAAGCCTGGCATACTTTTAAAACATTCCTACTCCATCTCCCCAAAATTATCCCTCCTGATCATTGTGTCTAGACTCCTGTTATCATGGAACTATGAGCCTTAGAATACAGCTGTTTTATTCCTATAATGTGCAGTGCCTGATAATGAAGCCAACTCTGAGAACCTCAAGATTCAAAATGGAATTTACGTGATATCATTTGTACCCTCTATTAAGTGGTAACTAATAGGAGATTAAAACAGCCCATCTTAAAGGAAATCAACCCTGAATATTTATCGGAAGGACTGATGCTGAAACTGAAGCTCCAATAATTTGGCCACCTGATGCAAAAAGCCAGCTGATTGGAAAAGACCCTGATAGTGGGAAAGATTGAGGACAAAAAGAGAAATGATGATATGGTTAGATAGCATCACCGACTCAAAGGAAATGAATCTAAGCAAACTCCAGGAGATAGTGAAAGACAGAGCAGCCTGGCGTGCTGCAGTCCATGGGGTTGCAAATAGACAAAACTTAGCAATTGAACAATACCAGCTATTACTAGATTTTTTGTTAAATGAGCTAATAATCTCCTTTTACTTATAAAACTCTTTTATGGGCTTATCTTTGATACTTCAANTGTCCAGCTCAGTATTTCACATGATGTAATCTGCATAGAAGTTAAATAAGCAGTGTGACAATATACAGCCTTGATATACTCCTTTCCTGATTTGGAATCAGTCTGTTGTTTCATGTCTGGTTCAAACTGTTGCTTCTTGACCTGCATACAGATTTCTCAGGAGGCAGGTAAGATGGTCTGGTATTCCCATCCCTTGAAGAGTTTTCCAGTTTGTTGTGATCCCCCCAGTCAAAGGCTGTGGTGTAGTCAATAAGGCAGAAGGAGATGTTTTTCTGAAACTCTCCTGCAATGATCCAACAGATGTTCACAATTTGATTTCTGGTTCCTCTGCCTTTTCTAAGTCCAGCTTGAACGTCTGGAAATTCACAGTTCACATACTGTTGAAGCCTGGCATACTTTTAAAACATTCCTACTCCATCTCCCCAAAATTATCCCTCCTGATCATTGTGTCTAGACTCCTGTTATCATGGAACTATGAGCCTTAGAATACAGCTGTTTTATTCCTATAATGTGCAGTGCCTGATAATGAAGCCAACTCTGAGAACCTCAAGATTCAAAATGGAATTTACGTGATATCATTTGTACCCTCTATTAAGTGGTAACTAATAGGAGATTAAAACAGCCCATCTTAAAGGAAATCAACCCTGAATATTTATCGGAAGGACTGATGCTGAAACTGAAGCTCCAATAATTTGGCCACCTGATGCAAAAAGCCAGCTGATTGGAAAAGACCCTGATAGTGGGAAAGATTGAGGACAAAAAGAGAAATGATGATATGGTTAGATAGCATCACCGACTCAAAGGAAATGAATCTAAGCAAACTCCAGGAGATAGTGAAAGACAGAGCAGCCTGGCGTGCTGCAGTCCATGGGGTTGCAAATAGACAAAACTTAGCAATTGAACAATACCAGCTATTACTAGATTTTTTGTTAAATGAGCTAATAATCTCCTTTTACTTATAAAACTCTTTTATGGGCTTATCTTTGATACTTCAAAAATAAAAAAAATCATATTTGATGCATGGATAGTTTGATGCTATTCTTTTCATGTGTGATTTAGCCACTACCATGTGTTGAAATGGTGAGTGAAGAGACCTAGCTTATATCTCTGTTTGCCTATTTTCTCTCATATTGCTTGCATGTCAACTTGGAAATAACAACAAAAAAGGACAACTGAAGGCAAATCTGGTATTCAAGCAGGCACAGAACTTTAGCTTTTTAATGTTGAGAGCTCCCTGTTCTCATTAATATAATCAAAAAGACTTAGACATATTCAGTGAAGGTCACTCAGCTGTGTTTAACTCTTTGCAACCCCATGGATCCAGGCCAGAATACTGGAGTGGGTAGCCTTTCCCTTCTCCAGGGGATCTTCCCAACCCAGGATTGAACCCAGGTCTCCGACAATGCAGGGGGATTCTTTATCAGCTGAGTCACAAGGGAAGCCCATTGTCTCTGTGGTGGGGAGACACTTTTAAACATCATATGTTAAAAATGCTTCAACTCAATATTCAATTCAAAGCATTTTGTAAAAATGGCAGGTGTGTGTGTGTGTGTGTGTGTGTATAGTATAAGGTAAAAAAATTGCATGTGCCTTAATCTTATGGGCTTCCCTGGTGGCGCAATTGTAAAGAATCTACCTGTGATGCATAAAAGGCAAGAAACGTTGGTTGGATCCCTGGGTGGGGATGATCCCTTGGAGGAGGGCTGGCAACCCATTCTATATTCTTGCCTGGAGAATCCCATGGACAGAGGAGCCTGGCAGGCTACAGTCTACAGGATCTCAAAGAGTTGGACATGACTGAAGTGACTGAGCATGCACGTAATGTTATGTTACGTATTTCACTGCTTGAATTCTAGGATGGGGTTTTGGTGTCACTTTAATAAGTATGAATAATGCATTTTATTGTGCTATGTGTACTTAAGCTAAGTATTAGGAAGTGCTTAATCAGTGTCTTGATGTCTGTTGAAAAGACAAAGTATAAAGCTAATCCAACTAGTGTTTTCAAAAATAGTTTACTTGTAAGCAGCACTGCAGTTATATTGCTGGTGCTCATGTCCTAGTGTGTTTCAGTCTAGTAGTTCCATGAGATCACATTTCACAGATAGTTTTTACTGGTAACTTTATACAGCTGAACTTCATGTATGAAAAATAAAACATCTGTGTTTCTATAAAATCACAGTATTTATTTATTTAATAATTCAATAAATATTCATTGTACCTCTTCCATATTCCAGGTTATCTCCAAAGTGCTGCGGAAACAGTGATGAAGGAGACAGCTGTGGTTCTTGCTTTCAGCCAGAAAGCTGGAGCTTCGAAGGCATTAAATAAAATGTAATTATAGTCTGTAAGCTATAAGAGGCCTGAAACTTTTGTTTCTTTTGTTCAGTGTTGTACCTAGAACAGAACAAGGACTTCACATGTATTTGTTTAGTAAATACATAAATTAAAAAAAAAAAGGAACAAATGAGTGTAATATAAGGTCCTATGGAACTGTATAACAGAGATTTAACTTAGTGTAGGGGTCAAGGAGGTCCCTCTGTTCAAGTAAAAAAGCAGAGCTATAGTAATTAACCTTATGGAAAAAAACCTGAAGATAGTCACCAGAGGTAGCCATAGGCTGGTAATGGACGAAGCAGTCAATACTTACCCCAGATGACCTAAGGTGACAAAGCAAAAGTTGACAGGACACTTGATCAAGTGGATCAAAGGGATTTAGTGGGAACAGAATGAGGCCCTCCCAAGCCTATGGAGAAGATTATGATTCAATGGATTCAAGTGTCTATCATTTACAGTAATGCTTGATTAGAGGCTTGTCTCTAGGTCCCAACGAAAGAACACTGATAAATGATAATGGAGACTTTCACCCCAGTACATTCTAAAATACCTTACTAATTGCTTCCTTAAGTCTATTCTCTCCCTGCTTTAATCCATCCTACTTACGCTTGCAAAAACCTCCTCACTGGGCCAAGGAGCAAGGAAACATTGTGGGAGAAATTATTCAAAAACACAATATGTGATGATAACCCCAAAGTCCCCAATTCTTTTCTTTTGCAAGGGAGTATGGTGATCCATATTAATCATCTGTAGATTCCTGTTATTATCCTTACACCAAAACAGTAATGGATGAAGGCTGGCCATTGCTAGCACCTCTCAATTCCTTCTGGCAACTAAATGGAAAGGAGGAAGGAGTTATTTGGCTCTAATTTTGATAATAAGTTTGGCTTTTATATTTGTGTTTGTAAGACAGTATTCAGTGTGCAGGTATTATCACTTTATAGTTTTTCATAAGGAACATACTTGTTCCCCTATTCTTAACACTAACTTCATCATTCAAGTCTCTATTGCCTTGGTGAACACAACTGCTTTAGAAGACTGTGTGTATGTATATGGATTTTATAAATTCTCTTGAAGGAATTGAGAGGGTACGCAATTGTAATTTTCTAAGAACTAATTTTGCCTTTAAAAAGTTGATATGCAGTCATGGCATCTCTAGGGCTTCCCAGGTGGCACAGTGGTAAAGATGCAAGAGACAAAGGAGATAGGGGTTTGATCCCTGGGTCAGGAAGATCCCCTGGAGGACTAAATGGCAAACCACTCCAGCATCTTATCAGGGGAAATCTCATTGCCAAAGGAGCTTAGTGGGCTACAGTCCTTGGGGTTAGAATCAGCCATGACTCACCAACTGAGCACACACACACACCTCTTACCTATTCCTTCATGATGTGAAACAGTTAAAAGTCTATTTCCTGGAATTAAATAAGATGGTCAAAGGAGACAAAATACCCAAAGGTTCTGTTTGAAAGCTGGGGAAACTTTATGGCTTCAAAACCGACGCCCCTCCCATACTCACACCCTGTCACTACTTGAAATTAACAGTTTCAGTTAGATTTTGTTTGGTCTTCTCAAGTTTGCTCATTCTTCCTTAAATGCAGAAGAAAACTGATGGTCTCACACATTAGTAGGAATGGGGCCCAATCAAATTTCGGGTCTTACTGAGAGAGTTTGGATCAGCTCAGCTTTAATGACTAAATGCAGTCCTCTTCATTTTCTCTTGCATCAGCATTTAAACAGGGATCTGTAAAATCCTAATTACTGACTAGAGTAACATTATCTGCATTTATCCTCTGTTAACAGATATCACTTTTGCTTATTTCAGGAGCTCTGCCAGAAATTACCTACTGTATGCTTAATTATCTGCCTCCCCACAGCAACACACTATTTTAATATAAACTTTTCACTGTAGTCAGCAACTATTGTGTGTTTTCTTTAAATTGAGTTGTCATATCTTATTATAAAATATAAAAGGAAATGACTGGAACTCTTAGGGTTAGACAGAGTCATTTTACTGTGGTTTGGCTTCTATTTGCAGCATATTTTCAATCCAGCAGGCCTTAACATGACCATGGGAAAATAAAGGAATCTATGAAATAAACAGAACAGTGAAAATGAGAAATATGCACTGTATACCCATTGGGTTAAGCCATTTTTAAAAAAATTAAATGCAGATCTTTTTTAGTACTAACCTACTGTGCTATGCAAGAAATGTAAATATCTCCTTAATATGAAGATTAATATCTAGGTTAAATCAGTTTCAGGCTTCCTGCCTGATAACAAATCTCATTTACATTCTGAATACCAAATGGGGTTGAGCCAAAAATGTTTGCAAGCTAAGAAGCTATTTTTTTAAGTTCTTAACATAAGAGTGACAATCTTTAAAGGTTCTCATTGATTGTGGTTTATTATTCAATTATCTAAATGCTGAGCTCAAGAGTAAATGGGAATTCCTCATTACAATCTCACTATGAAATCAAAAAAGTAGACTAAATATGTCAAAATATCTCTCCCACAGTATCTTCTGAGCCTCCTGATGTTATGATATTGGTTATCAAAATATCAGGTTATATAATTAAAACAAGGATTTAAAATATAGAATCATTTCTTATCCCTGAAAAGTGATAAATTATAGTCTACTATCTGCTTTCCCACAATGCAGGTAACAGCTTATTTTAAAGGAAGGTGAAAGAATGCTAATGAATTATTAATCAGCTTGGTCTTGCTTTCTTTTAATAATGTTAACTTTCAGCATAATTCACAATCACAAATAAGACTTCCAGTGACCAAGCTAATATGTAAATGTTTGATTACTCAAAACATTCAGATCTTTATTTCAATCACTTTATATGTGTGAAAGGTCTGCTCCATACAGTCTCCCTCAATAATTAGGCTGAAAATCTTATGTTTCACAAGGACCTGCTGATGACAATAATAATCACCCAGGCAAACTACACTTGTATTTGCTACTATTATCATTTATGTAAAAACATTTTGAAAAGAGCCAATTTCACATAGCAGCTAAATGTTTGAGTTCAGACAAACTGCTTAAACGTACCTAGGAGAAAGAAGTGAAGTGCACAGGCAGCTTGTGAAAAAAACAAATTATCTTTGTTTATATTCTGAGAATCATAATGTAAAGCAATATGACTGCTTTGCTTTTGACAGGGCCCTAACTTGGACACACTGATTTTTTTTTTCAGTTGAATGATACAAAATTGTTAGTTTATATATTTGTTGAAAGTTGGGTCAATAGAATATTTATTAATGTTTGCCAAGCGTTACTTCTCTGGCAAAGGTATGTAATATGATCTTGATTTATTCCTTTAAAAAAGTCTCAGTGCTTTGTCTATCTGAAGCTTTGACTATTTGGGAAGCTCTCCAGACCGCTACTAGTGATCTCAGATCAACTGTGGGTCTAGAATAGATTTCAACATTAAGCTAAGTGGGATCCAGTTCTCTCTCACCTCTTAAACAGTAAGGACATGCACGGTTCATTCAAATACACAGTGATAAAGATACTCTCAGAAAATGCATGTAATTCACCTATCTATTGTTGCATATCAGTCTTCCCCCAAACTTAATGGTTTGATGGTTTAAACAGCAGCCATTTTATTAGCTGACAATTCTGAAGAGTTAAGTGTTTAGACAGAGGTGAGCTGAATGGATTTGTGTACTACATGGCCTCAACTAAGGATTTCCCATAAGGTTTCAGTGAGAACATAGATTTAAAGCCTGGCAAATGTGGTAAAAATTGCAGCCTCTCTACCTCCTGCACCTTTGGCAAGCCATATAACTTTTCTAAACTTCACCCTATCCATTCATAAAATAATAGCACAATCTATTCTGTACAGAAATGCTCTTCTGGCTTTTTTTGGCTAGATTGTTGAGCACTGATGATCTGAAGTTATCTCTTGCTACAGATACTGAGTTAAAAGAAAAACTCCCACACTTCCCTTTACATGTTTCTGCTTCAGACCCCTGGATGCACCGCTTTAATTGCAAATGCAGTAGTGGAATTCACTAGCTAGAACAGAGCCGCAAAGGAACTTTTCTCTCCTGCTGATCGCTTGTAATTGGTGTTTAAAGGGACCCAAGGACTCTTCCGGGATCTGTTCTCTCCCTCTCCTTGCAAACTCACCTAAGTGTGTGGATCCAAGGGTTAGTTTTAGGTAAAGCTTGAAGTTCCGTGTTGGGTTTAAGCCTATGCCCGTAAGCAATAGGTTGGCTTTTATAACTTTGCTTACGTTCTAAGAAACTTGTGACTTACTAAATTCATTTCTCTATTTTCACTTTCTTATTTTGGAAAAAAAAAAAATTATTTCATACTTCCAATAGAGTTCCACCAAAAGAAAGAGTGATCTACATTTGCCTAGACTTCTGGGTTATAATCTCTAGTATTAATAATAATGCCCAAATAACAGTGGTTTGAGAATCAGAGAGTACTCAATCAACTTTAGTTGCCTTCCTCTTTCATAAGTTAAATTTTGCATATTCATTATTTGAAAGATAAAGATTGTAAACTTTTATATGTGAGAAATAACTTCAGAACTAAACATAAAAATTCCATTCTTATGCAATTTTTACGAGTTTTGTGGTTGTTGTTCAGTTGCTCAGTTGTGTGTGACTCTTAGCGACCTCGTGGACTGCGGCACGCCAGGTTTCCCTGTCCTTCACTGATTCACAGAGTTCACTCAAATTCGTGTCCACTGAGTCGCTGATGCCATCCAACCATCTCGTCCTCCGTTGTCTCCTTCTCCTACCTTCAATCTTTCCCAATATCAGGGTCTTTTCCAATGAGTCAGCTCTTTACATCAGGTGGTCATAGGACTGGAGCTTCAGCTTCAGCATCAGTCTTTCCAATGAATATTCATGGTTGATTTCCTTTAAGATTGACTGGTTTGAGCTCCTACAGTCCAAGGGACTCTCAAGAGTCTTCTCCAACACCACGGTTTAAAGGCATCAACTCTTTGGTGCTCAAATTTTTTTATTGTTCAGCTCTCACATCTGTACATGACCTTTGGAAAAACCACAGTTTTGATGATACGGACCTTTGTCAGCAAAGTAATGCCTTTGGTTTCTAATATGCTGTCTAGGTTTATCATAGTTTTTCTTCCAAGGAACAAGTGTCTTTTAATTTTTTGACTGCAGTTACCAACTGCAGTGATTTTGGAGCCCAAGAAAATAAAGTCTGTCAGTGTTTCCATTGTTTCCCCATGTATTTGCCATCAAATGATGGGATGGGGTGCTATGATCTCAGGTTTTTGAATGTTGAGTTTTAAGCCAGTTTTTTCACTCTCCTCTTTCACCTCCATCAAGAGGTTCTTTAATTCTTCTTTGCTTTCTGCCATAAGGGTGATGTTATCTGCATATCTGAGGTTGTTGATACTTCTCCCTCCAATCTTGATTCCAGCTTACGCTTAATACAGCCCAGCAATTTGCATGATATACTCCACATATAAGTTAAATAAGCAGGGTGACAATATACAGCCCTATTGTACTTCCTTCCCAACTTTGAACCAGTCCATTGTTCCATGTCCAGTTTTAACTGCTGCTTCTTGATCTGTATACTGGTTTTGCAGGAGGTAGATAAAGTGGTCTAGTATTCCCATCTCTTTAGAAATTTTCCACAGTTCGTAAGTTGATAGGTATCTAAAATAGTAATAAAGATGTAGCTGATTTCAAGTTGTAGAAATAGCTAAAAATGACACAAGCCTAATGTACACAGTGAATTTTTA
The DNA here is from genome assembly GCA_006410615.1 of Neotragus moschatus. NCBI lineage: Eukaryota > Metazoa > Chordata > Mammalia > Artiodactyla > Bovidae > Neotragus > Neotragus moschatus. The sequence continues at coordinate 1,114,146 of SJYA01001976.1, forward strand.
ATTTTCAAAAATTCTTATCAATTTATTTATATATTTATTGAGACCTACTATGTACCACACTATGGTTTGTATGATATGAGGAGGAAGAAGATGAAGCGTACATTTAATGAGTCTACCTAGTGGGTGATTTGGAGGCTGGGAAGGATGGCAAATTATGGCATAGACGAGTACATGGTTACCCAAAATACAATAATTTCTGTGACTGTGGTTAGTAGGTGGTGCTACGGGAGCACAGAGAAATGTCTGACTGCAAATAGGGTGCTAGCAAGTGCTTAGGGGATCTTCATTCATCTCCCAGTTGCATTAAATGTGTTCCTCTCTATTCTTTGTTTATTCTTAATATTGAACTGCTTATAAATTCCCCATGACATTGCATATGCTGTTTGTTCTGTGTGAGATTCCCTTATCATTGTTTGGTTGGGAAACAGATATTTCTGTCTATCCACGAATTTTTCCCTCTAGATAGTCTCTTACTAGTTATTCTCCCTTCCAAGCTACTGTTGCATAGGCAAAAAGTCATTCCCTACTCCCATTATCTTTGGGATATATAGGAATTATCTGTACCTTCTCTAAAACAAATTAATTTTTTAAAAAATGGAACTTAGTTTTCATCTCATTTCATAAAATTGTGCCTGGTTCTTAATTTTTCTTATAATCCTTCAGAAAAATGGTTCTCTCAGTTTTGTTTTGCCCTTCATTGTCATTCATGTTGTGCATAGTGTTTATTATTATTGTAAGTAAAGGGACTGCTCTGCCTGGGTGGCTTGCAAAATTCAGTGCTATTTCTTTCTAATCTTTTTCACATATATTATTGCCAGTTACTATTCCATTAACTTCAGAGAAGCAGAAGCTCAAGCTCATAAACCATGGTATTAAAGTCTAAATTTCCATTGTGCTAATTTAGGAGGCTGTTTAAATTATGTGTTGAAATTCTTTGTAAAACTTCATACAGTTCATGCAATTTTTCAAACTGACATTCTAGAACTTCTGGTGAGAGGTAGAAATGAGTATTTGGAGAGTATTCACTGACATTTCAAACTCTTTAGGAATATGAAATTACCAATATGAAAGCTTAAGTAGGTAATTTTGATGTTCAACCCAAAATAGAATGATTGATTTTTATATGTAAATTTTAGCTTTTGAGCTCAGTTGAAATCTACGCTTTTGTATTCCAAGGAAACTCCTCAGAAATTTAATTTTCAGGAAAAGATGCTTTCTTTTGAAGGAAACATTTTTTATAGAGACCTCTTCACTGAAATGTAACTGAGTGAAACATGAGGCTTTGACCATTTGCAACTTTGACCTGAAATATCATTTTGGGTGTGGTATTTATGAGAAAACTTTTTAAAAATAAAAATTAACATAAAGCACACCTCAATATTTTGTGAGAGTAAAAAAAAATTGCATAGAAGTGATGCAGGGTTTTTTCCTGTAATAGGAGATTCTATAAAATGCTTGGCCAGTTTCATTTGTATAAATGATCTGGAATGGTTTATGTTCTCACATCAGTTCAGTCATTTAAATGCCAGAGTCTAGTTCTCATAGTTGAGCCTGTATGAATCTGGAAACAGGTAACTAATCATTTGTATTGCCCTGAGCTGCAAGAGTGGGAACAGCAGCATATAAACCAGATGAAACAGCTTCATTTACAATTACAAAAGCAAGAGCTTTCACAGAACAGAAAACAGTTTTACTGTAGCAATTCTATTCTCTAGATGGCATCTTCTTTATTTGAGAAATATGCAAAAGCAATGAAAATGGTTTTCCTTTTTTGTGTGTATACTAATTTTTGAGCTGTTTTATATAGAAACTAGAAACGGAGAGAGCATGTTGACTTATTTCAAGTATATTTTCATTGTATAACTTTTTTTGAGGACAAACTATTTACTTTGGGTTATAAAATAATGATCTGAAATATTTGTCCACAAAACTACTGGATCCTATAATGTCATCACTGTTGTATTTTTCATATTAGAAAGTGCCATTCACAGCAAATAAATCCTATTATGTTTTAAGATAAGACCATAGTAGTATGATAATGTTATGGATGAAGTGATTTCTGATTATATTATCTTTTGTATATTTGAAATGACACAAACTTTCTATATGGCAAGATAATGAATTTTTGTACAGAGTAAAAACTATATGCTGTATTAGTAATGTGGATAGAAATAAATCATGATAAATAATTTTTCTTCTTCACATCAACATAATTTCAGTGCTGCATATTTTTTGGGTTAATGAACACTGGATGATGACATCCACAATAAATTTGAAATAAAAGGCAATAGAGTCTGTTGTCACATAGAGTTCTTTTGGAGAGAGAAAATACTGTAACATTTTGGGTTGGGATTTTTATTTTTTAACATAGACAAAAGGTTCTTAAATGTAACTGTAAAGTAAATGTCTAAGAAAGTTGACTCTTAGTCAGATTTTGACATCTGTTAACTGGTTTTATAGAACAGTTTTTAAAGCTGGCTTCAGAGATCATTATGTAACTATATACAAGAACCAATAATGTCAGCATGCCATAACAACAAGTCACTGTGGTTCGATTTCAAATACTGCTGTGCATTTAATAGCTTCCTGACTGCATTGTGTTTTTGGCCCAACAATATGATTGCATTTTGGGGCACAAATTAGCAGATTAGTATTGATAGTTCTTTTGTTCGATTAAAAAAATTGTATATGTTGCTCTACATTTGCAAGTAGAAATTTTCTTTTCCCTGAAAAGCTATCACATTCTTAGAACAAATAATGAGGAAATGGTTTTATTGTAGGGTCCAATTCTCATGATATTTGGTTTATCACTATGTTTTCTCTGTTTCCTAGAGTCTTGAATGTCAACATGTATTCTCAAATGAAAGGTTTTCTGATTTGAGAGTTCTAAACTGAATATAAAATACAACTGTTGAAATTAAATAAGAATAAATACCTTTGGGATTTCAAAATTTATTTTGATCTTATATTTGTTTTTTCTTATGAACAAGCAGCAAGGAATAGTATTTTTCCTTGCCAGTAAAGATGTATTCCATTGTGATATGAAATGATGTATTTCACCCCAAAATGTAGCTCCAGACATAAAACTAATTATGTTCTTTTTTTATGGATCCAGTATCCTAGCTTTATGGAAGATGTTCATCAAACTTTGGCTATGATTTGTGTTCATCAAACCCCAGGCTCACACATACAGAAAGTAGTTGATAAGTCACATTATACAATGAGAATGTAAAATTCAATTTTGTCCATGTAAAAAGCCCTCAAGCAATATTTGTTGGGTGAGAAAAATACAGACAGTAATTTTTTTCTATACTGTTCGGGTGGTGCATCTGAATATCATAATACATTATAATCTGCTACATATATTACAAATCCAGCCATAAGAACACACTTAAGATTTCCAAAGTTAACCTCTGAAGAGAGCACTAAAGCCAAATGCTCCTTAGATTTTCATTTCACTACATTAGCAAAAATGTCCTTGGGGAATGGAAAGGCCCCAGCTCGTTTTGCATCTCCAATTGTCATGCATAAACACATAAAATCGGATATGGACGATTTGATCCATGTTGCGTATGGATTACAAATAAATATGAAAGCCTTAATTCTTCCAGGTCCTGCTCACTTTCAACATGTCTTCTCTATTACACTGGTAGGTGATTTTACCTTCTCTTAACCATGCAAAAGCTATACTGTTTCAAAGCTGCAGATTTGTGATGGTGGCAGCTTATTTCTTTTGGTTATCTACAGCACCATCTTAGTGTCTTGAGGCATAAAAGAATATTATCTGTGTGACAGTTATGGCTGGGGCCATCTATACCGTTCATGCTATCAGCACTCCAAGTGCTCTGGATAGAAATCACTCAGTTGAAGACATTTTCTGTAGTTTCATTAAAACTTAAAATTGCAAAGTGCTGGGAGTTACAACTAAGGTTATACAAAATTTTCAGTGAGTCTCTTATGTGGAAAAGCATATAAGTGGTTGTTGGTTTTGTTTTCTCTCTCTCTCTTTTTGGATGAGTTTTATCCATCTACATTTGCTAATCTTTGTAAAGGCACTGACCGTGGCAAAGCAACCTATAAATCTGCTTTGTTTCTTGAGTTAATTTTCATCACAAATAATGTGTCACTCTGATTGCATGGAATCATCAGGAGTGTCTTCAGTTATTGCACACAGCCTCTGATCATAATACCTTCCTTCATTCTGAGTCTGGGGGAGGAAGTAGAGAAAAGAGGTGGGGTGAGTGGTGGGAGAGTAAAGGCACAGCTAGTTATGTTACAAATGTCAGGTTACAGGGAAAACGTGTATATTCATATAAGATAATTTTGAAGCTAGAGCTGTGATTGCAATAATGCCTCATTCATATCTGCATTTCATTTAAATGCATTGTTTTGACTCACTGAACATTTGTCAAAGATGGTACAGCTAAACTTTCTCACATGACCACTGAGGTAATGAGAGCATTACATTACCAGGAAACTGCATAGCTTGCTGATACTTCCATTTTCCACAGCAGCTTACGAAATAATCAAAATGTGTGCATGAAATGGCGGGCTGCTTTGAATTTATTTTAATACAGATGGGCTTATGCCGAGAGAAGAAAAGTCTTGGACCCTCGACGCAAGAGACAATGACTTTGCACAAAGCTGAATTTTACTAGCATAGAATATGGATATATGAGTATTAGAATTTTCATAGCTATAGGAAGGATAATCTTTCAATCAGATTAATGAGAAAATATATTGCACAGGCCCTACAGCACTTTTTGCTTCCCAGGCTAATGCGTGATTTAAATCCCCAAAGTACATTTTCAGCATTACAATATCCTTTGATAATAATGTTGCTGGCACAAAGACAGATAAAAATAAAACAGTCCCCCTTGATTTCCTATTTCAGATTTGAAGTATATTTTCTGTTCTTTGCTAGCAATGAAGTGAATTCTATTGAGAAGAGTCACATTTAATAAGACAAAGAGAATTTTCTAATTATGCTACCTGTCAAGATGGAAATCTATGGGATTGCAACTGCAATTGAAGAAACTGGAGGAAGCAGTTGCATATAGTTCCGTTTACTTTGGTGTATGATTGCTATTTGCACGTAGATATTGCTAAATGTAAATCAAGCAAGCACAAAGAAGCATGCTTTGAGGTAAACACCAAAAGGCAGGATTCAGAATGATTCTACCATTCCCATTTCATTTTCAGTAACCAATTTTCTGAGATTTTCTAATTCATCTGTTGAAAACAACATAAACCACTGGAAATGTTTAACAAAGGACAAAATTGCAGGCTGTGTTACATAACCGGCTAATGTGAAAACTTGTAAAGCCAAACATACTTATGCAATAAATATGCATATATACATAATTATGAACAATAAACTTATACTAGAGGGAAGTGACTTTCAGGAAAAATATATACTAGGGAAAATAAATACAATGAGTCTAGAATATATCTATTTATTTCGTTATTTTGACCAAATTTGGATTACAACTGTGCAGACATTAAAGTAAATCTCACTACTATTCAAATGCTTTCCTGGAAGTTATCACATGCCATTCTGTGTGAGCCTCTGGGGAATGGTTCCATGTGCCCCATCAAACATTACACTTTTTTTTTTTTCTCACTGTAATTGTTGGTGCACTATGGCACATTAGACAGGGAAAATAAATACGGTGTTTCCAATGATTTCCTCTTATGTTATGTAGACACAAAGTTGCACACAATCAATAATTATAAATACCAGCATTTGCTAAAAAATAATTCCAGTAGGCCTCAGATGATAATAATTATGATAAATAGGAATTTACCAGTAACACATTTTCAGAGACACAACGAAAAGAGTAAAAATGGTTAGCAAAATATATAACAGCAGAAAACTTATGATTAGGGATTTAGTTTTAAAAATTAGCCTTTAATCTCCAAAAGAATAAACTCTATTAAGTTCTACAAATACATTGACAAGGTATTAAAATGGCTTGCTGAGTCATTTCAGTTGTGTCCTACTTTGTCTGACCGTAAGGACTGTAGACTGCCAGGCTTCTATGCCTATGAGATTCTCTAGGCAAGAATACTTGAGTGAGTTGCCATGACTTTGTCCATGGGATCTTCCCAACCCAAGGATCTAACCTGCAACTCTTAAATCTTCTGCATTGACAGGCAGGTTCTTTATCACTAGCGCCACCTGGCAAGTCCCATTAAAATGTTCTTAGTTTTGCATAAGAAGCACAAGCTGGAATCAAGATTGCAGGGAGAAATACCAATAACCTCAGATATGCAGATGATACCACCCTTATGGCAGAAAGTGAAGAGGAACTAAAAAGCCTCTTGATGAAAGTGAAAGAAGAGAGTGAAAAAGTTGGCTTAAAACTCAACATTCAGAAAACTAAGATCATGGCATCCAGTCCCTTCACTTCATGGGAAATAGCAGGGGAAACAGTGGAAACAGTGTCAGACTTTATTTTGGGGGCTCCAAAGTCGCTGCAGATGGTGATTGCAGACATGAAATTAAAAGATGCTTACTCCTTGGGAGGAAAGTTATGACCACCCTAGATAGCATATTCAAAAGCAGAGATATTACTTTGCCAACAAAGGTCCGTCTAGTCAAGGCTATGGTTTTTCCAGTGGTCATGTACGGATGTGAGAGTTGGACTGTGAAGAAAGCTGAGTGCTGAAGAATGGATGCTTTTGAACTGTGGTGCTGGAGAAGACTCTTGAGAGTTCCTTGGGCTGCAAGGAGATCCAGCCAGTCCATCCTAAAGGAGATCAGTCCTGGGTGTTCACTGGAAGGGCTGATGCTAAAGCTGAAACTCCAATACTTTGGCCACCTCATGCAAAGAGTTGACTCATTGGAAAAGACTCTGATGCTGGGAGGGATTGGGGGCAGGAGGAGAAGGGGACAGCAGAGGATGAGATGTCTGGGTAGCATCACAGACTCGATGGACAGGAGTTTGAGTAAACTCTGGGAGTTGGTGATGGACAGGGAGGCCTGGCGTGCTGTGATTCACAAGGTCACAAACAGTCAGACATGACTGAGCGACTGAACTGAACTGAACATGGAAAAGACCTTGATGCTGGGGAAGACTGAAGGCAAAAGGAGGAGAGGGAGACAGAGGATGAGATGGTTGGATAGCATCACCGACTCAGTAGAATGAACTTCAGCAAACTCTGGGAAATAGTGGAGGACAGAGGAGACTGGTGTGCTATATTCCATGGAGTCCCAGAGTCTGACACAACTTAATGACTGAACAACAAAAACTACATAAGCCATATTTTTGGTTTTGTAATCCATTTTGTGATCATGCAGAAAGAATGGATATTCTCAAAGCATTAATATAAAAATTAAACTTGATATGATTTTTAGAATAAACTATTATATACTTTAAAAGAAAATCTATCTATTATTATAGCAGCACTGCCTTATTTTTTTACAATAAGATACCCATTAGAATTGGAATATGACCTAAAAATTACTTTATGTATCAAAGTTCTGAATAAGTCAAGTTAATAATGCTCCATTTTATATCCACTATTTCACAATCTAATATCCACATGTTATTGGCTGAACTGTGATGCTGGGAAAGAGGGAAGGTGAGAGGAGAAGTGAACGACAGAGGATGAAATGGTTGGAGGGCATCACTGACTCAATGGACATGAGTTTGAGGAAACTCCAGGAGTTGGTGATGGACAGGGAGGCCTGGCATGCTGCAGTTCATGGGGTCACAAAGAGTTGGACATGACTGAACGACTGAACTGAACAAAATGCATATGTTGAAGTCCCAGGGCCTAATATCTCAGAATATGACTGTATTTAGCCATAGGATCTTGAAAGAGGTAATAAAATGAGATCATTAGGTTGAGCACTAATCCAATGTGACTGATGTCCTTATAATAAGAAGAGATTAGGATGAAGAAAGGTGCATAGAAAAGACCATAGGAAGACAGAGGGAAGAAATGACCATCTATAAGTCACGGAAAGAGGCCTCAGCAGAAACCAACTCTGGCAAGACTTTGATCTTGGACATCTAGCCTCAAGGATTGTGAAAATACAAATTTCTGCTGTTTTAAGCCACTCAGTCTGTAGTGCTTTGTTATGGCCTCCCTAGAAAACCAATACACAACATAAAAACATGGAACATTGAGCTGTGGAAGATTCGAGCCCCTTTCTCAATATTATGACATCTATCTCTGAATTTTTGAATTATGGGTTAATAATATAATTTTGTATCAGGTTCCTTATGTGGCCTGATTCTAAGTTCTGTCTTCCATTTATGAGAACCAAATTCTCAGCAAGTTTAAGGAATCAAGTCTACACAACCTGAGTCAGATTAGGAAGTTATATGTATGACCCAAACTTTGTATGTATTTTTGTACCCACTGATTTATATATTATTCTAATGATGTCATTTACCATGTGATTGAATGGATATTAATAAATATTCAATTCATATTGTGCTAAACAAATACAACTTAGTCTATGTAAGTGCAATGACAGAGTTTTTTTAGTTAATATCATTTTGTTCAAGTTCACTTTGATGACTAATACAAATTAATAAAGTAACTTGAACTAACATTACACCACAATCTGAGTTGCTGAGTAACCATTAACCGTAAGAGTAACAATAGCTATCATGTATTAAGATTTAATTTGTTCTAGGCACTGAACCAAGCATGAATACATATTGATTTTTTAAAATTCTCATGGCTCTATAGTATAGATGAATCTTATCAACATTTTAAAGAAAAAAAAAAGATAATTTGTGAAGTTTAGTCAGTTGACTAAAATACACAAGCCGATTCTAGTCTGAGATGGTATAGTCTTGAAGTTGGGCTCTGAAACAGAGTATCTCAGGGATAAAATTAAAATGATAGATCACCAGTTCCTTTTACAGATCTTCATGTTGAACAAATTTAGAAATAATCCTCTTCTTTCTAAATTTGTTAACTTCAACTAAGTTTAAAATGGTAAGTTTAAAGAACACTATTGTACTACTTTCCACATCAGGTTTTTAAAACTTGAAGACAGGCAGAAACTATTCAACTAGAAGATAAGAAAATCATTTACTGTAAATTTTATTGACCAGTAGTTTAGAAAGATGAACTCTATAATGGAAGTTGGAAAGGAAAAATAATTTGTCAGGCTTGCTTACAGCTGCACATTGTCTTACAGTTACACGTGGACAATGACCTATAAACAGGTCATAAAGCAGCTTCTTCTCAAAGGGGAACACCATTTTTTAAAATAAAAACATACCTTAATCCTTTCAAACTCTGCTTCCATAATATAGGGAATCAAGAAGAAAGGGAACATGACTTTCTTTAATTAGTCTATAAAATTATTAAGCTTTATAACTACTTCACTGAAAGTAAAGGTCCTATATAGTTCCTTAATAGTAAAGCAGCAAGAATATTTGTGTTTGCCTTCCCTGGTGGCTCAGACGGTAAAGAGTCTGTCAGCAGTGCAGGGGACCCCAGTTTGATCCCTGAGTCCGGAAAGTCCTCTGGAGAAGGCAATGGCAACCCACTCCAGTATTCTTGCCTGGAAAATCCCATGGATGGAGGAGCCTGGCAGGCTACAGTCCATGGAGGTGCAAAGAGTTGGACACGAATGAGTGACTCCATTCAGGGAGAGAGAAGTGGGGGAACTGTGGCCATTTGAACGTTTTCTTATTGGAGATAGTCATACAGCACTCAGAGATTTGCAGAGTGAAAGTGAAAATGTTAGGCAAACATGACTCTTTGTGGCCTCATGGACTATAGCCCAAAAGGCTCCTCTGTCCATGGAATTATCCAGGCAAGAATACTGGAGTGGGTAGCCATTCCCTCCTTTGAGGGATCTTCCTGAAAGGGACAGTGAGAAGTGAAAGTGAAAGTTGCTAAGTCCTGTCTGACTCTTTGCTACCCCATGGATTTTACAGTCCATGGAATTCTCCAGGCCAGAATACTGGAGTGGATAGCCTTCCCCTTCTCCAGGGGGTCTTCCCAACCCAGGGATCAAATCCACATCTCCCGCGTTGCAGGCAGATACTTTACCAGCTGAGTCACAAGGGATCTTCCTGATCCGGGATCAAACCCAGGTCTCCTGCATTATAGGCAGATTTTTTACAGTCTGAGCCACTAAGCAAGCCCTTGCAGAATAACCAAAAGCAACAAGTCAAACTAATTTTCTGGAGCCTGATGAAAACAAAAATGTAGCAGCACAGAGGAAGTAAGCCTTTGTTTATGAAATGAAAATAGGGATCATTCATGGAAAATTTTGACCCCTCACAGAACATGAATACATACTGGAAGGCCAGGTGGAATGAATTAGGAGCTTTCTTAAGAGATTTGAAATCTATTCTTCGACTAATTTGTATCTGCACTTATAACAGAAATAATTTGTTTTAACCTTATGCATCATAAAATTTTCAGCTGCAAAATGTGGTAAATGATATAATCTATGAAAACTTTCTAAAGCCTTTAAAAGAAACAAATTATTGGTATTGCTAATGAAATTGTGAAAAATTACAGAACTGAGTTTTCAGATTAAGAACATGATTTAAAATTGATTTCATCTGGTCTATAAAGAAAATTTCTTGTTAATTCTAAACAATTAAACTTCCAAAAAACTTAGGAAAAGTTTCTTTAGAAAATCTACTTTTTAGTACCTATCAAAAAGAGAAAAACATTTTATAGATTTTCATAAAAATATCTTCTTTCACTCATGAAGAATGCTTTTCTGTTTTGTGTGTGTGTGTGTGTGTGTGTGTGTGTGTGTGTGTGTGTGTGTGTGTGTAGGTTATTTGCTCTGCCTTGGCTAACTAGGACAGAAAGAACTGAGGTAAACCTTACCTCAGTGCTCATTTTCTGACTGGAGGCAATTTCCTAAGCAGGAGCAGGCAGGGTGGAAGAAAACAGGATTTGAAGTTTCACTGAGTTAAGGAAGCAAAGCTTAGTATTTTGAGAGACAGGTTTCTAGAATTTATAGGGCAAAGTGCCAGATAGGGAGGAAGACAGAGGAAGAACTTCCTTGCATTTTTGTCAGAAACCCATCTGTCATCCATAAAGTGAAATTCCATGAGACTGGCAAAGATCAACTTCAGAGGAAGAACAATTAGTAGAACTCTATAAGCCTAACAATTTCAGAGCTTAGAGACATCTGAGAGCAATTCCATTTTTTCCATTAACCAAGGTGGAGAGAAGGTATTGTGGAGTCACATGACCAGACATTCCAGAGTTTCCCAACCCTCAAGAGCCTATTCCTGGGGTCACACATCCACAGTCTTCAATTCATCCCCTCCCAGACCTGGCCTCTAGGGTCAAAAGTCCACCATCTCCTGTGTGATGTCACTTCCCAGACACTGGACCTGTGGTTACAAGTCCACAGTCTCCAGGCTAACCCCCTTTCCAGACCCTATAATTGGGATCACATGTTCTTAGTCTCCCGTTGACTGCACCTTTCACACCCTGTTCCTGTGGTCACTTGTCCACAGTCTCTAGTATAAAGCCCCCTGCCAGTCCCTGTATTGTTTTCAAACATCCACAGTCTCAAGCATGATCATGTTCCAATGTGTTTCACCTGGAATCATATGTCCAGAGTCTCCGGGTGAACCCCATTTCACACACTGCACCTGGGCTCACACATTACATTCTCCCAGGGTGACCACCCTTGAAGACCCTTTACCTGTGGTTAATATTTGCAGTCTCAAGAGTGACCCCACCTCCCAGAGAGTACCTGGGGTTACATGTGATGCTAGCTGTAGACTACAGGCTATTTAGACTCACCTTATAAGAATTCAAAATAAGCCTGAAGAAACTCACATTGTTATGCAAGGAATTTAACTGCCTATTAAATTAAAACACTTTCTTTAAAGAAATATCACATAATCCAGTACTCAACATTTTAAAACTTTTAATATCCACCGTCCATTCAAAATTTAACAAATATGATGAAGCAGAAAAATGTAAAACATATCCAGAATAAGCAGTCAATAGAAACAAATAGGAAAATAACAGACAATAGGATTAGGAGACAGAAACTATAAAACAGCTGTTATAAATATTACAGTAATGTTCCAAGATTTAAAGACAAACATGAATATAATGAAGAAAGAGATGTAATATATAAAAAGAATCAAATGAAATTCTAGAGATAAAAATATCTGGAAATAAAATATTCTGGAAGTAAAAATTTCAATTTCAATCAATAGCAGATGAAACATTAAAAAAATAAGTGAACTTGAAACCAAAGCAAGAAAAACTATAAAGACGTAACATAGAGAGAAAAGAATAGTCTAATATATGTGCAACTAGAGTTCCAGAAACAGATTAAGAGTTATAAATTTTTCATAACTATAAATATACAGATCCAAGGTGTTCAAGTAACCTAAAGTGAATAAACACAATGAAAACTACTTGTTGAAAGCAAGTGAAACAGCATATTTAAAACATGCAGAAAAAGACACATGCATAGAAGTTAGATCAGAAGTTCATGGAGTTCTTTTTAGAAACTGCAAAAAAATAAATAAAGAGTTGAAAGAAAATCTAGCAATTTAGTATTCTAAAATATATTTATGAAAAAAGATAATAAAATAAAGAACTATGAATAAAGATGACAAAAGCTGTTGCCAGTAGGTGTAAACTAAAAGAAATGTTAAAGGAAGTACTTCAGGTTGAAGGAAAAATGACACCAGACAGAAACTAGAGTCTACCCAAATACTGATGAATGCAAAAATTGTAAATATAATGGAAAGGGATAAGGATAAAAAATGAAAGAGAGACGGAAAGATACTATTGTAAAACAGTTGACCCTTGAACAACACTGGTTAGAACTGTGAAAGTTTATCTATAGAAGGATTTTCTATACCAAAATATAAAATAAGATAGCAAATATCTTCAAACCAGGAAGAGGAATATAACTGACATAGTCAGGGACATAAGCTATGATATTTTGATCTTATCCCTAAAGTTTTATCCAGATAAATTTCTATATAACAGCTTCTAATTTCCTGCTTTTGTACGAATGCTTGTGAAAGTTTAAATACTGTAGATGTACAATAATGTCTATACCTCTCATTAAGAATAGGAAAAATAATTGACTTTTGATTCTTGAACTTTTGAATGTTTGCATGCATAATGTTGATTAGTTATGAAAATTCATCATGAATTTTCAGATCAGTGGGTAGTGTATTGCTATATCCTAGGTTGTGATTACATTTAGCTTTATAAGAAAGTGTCAAAGTTCCAAGATGACTGTATTATTTTGCATTTGCATGGCTGTACTATTTGTAACAATCTCCTACCTATTGTTTTGCAACTTCATCAGCAACTGATATTGTTCAGATTTTTTTTTTTTTTTTGGATTGGTGGAGGGGTGGCATTAGCCATTCCTGCCAAAGCAGATGTGGGTTTGATCTCTGGGTGGGGAAGATCTCCTGGACAAGGAAATAGAAACCCACTTCAGTATTCTTGCCTGGGACACCCCATGGACAGAGCAACCTGGGGGGGCTACAGTCCATGGAGTTGCAAAGAGTTGGACATGACTGAGCAGCTAAACAACAACATGCCATTCTAATAAGTGCACAGTGGTAACTTGTTTAATTTCCAGTTCTCTACAGAAAACTCATGTTGTGTATATTTGTATGTGCTTATTTTCCATTTGTGTATCTTCTTTGTTAAAGTGTCTGTCCAGGTTATTTTTGCCCAGTTTTTAAATGGATTTTCTTATTAAGCTTTAAATGTTCTTTGTATATCTTGAAGTCATCTGTCACACATGTGATTTGCAAATACTATTTTTTTCCAATCTATGGTCTGTCTTCATTTCTATTAACAGTGTTTTTCAGAAAACAGATTTAATTTTAATGAAATTCAATATCATTTTTTTCTTTCATGGATTATCCTTTGGGTGCTGTATTTTGCAGTTTCATTACCAAAACTAAGGCTACTTATATGTTTTCCTATGTTTTCTTCTAGGAAATTGTTTAATAGATAATTGTTTCACCTGTGAATAAATACATTTTTATTTGTTATTTACTTTTCTTTCTCTCTTCTTTTCTTATTTCACCAACTAAAGCTTCCAGTATTATGTTGAATAGGAGTAGCAAAATTGGACATCCATGCCAATTCCCAGATTAGGGGAAGGTGTCCGACTACCATTAAAGAAATAGTCTGTCTACATTTAGTATATTACTAACTATAGGGCTTTTTTTCAGACTTCCTATTATTCTAAGTTTGCTGAGAATTTTTATTAAGAATTTGTATTGGATTGTGGAATGTTTTGTCTACATCAATTGATATAATCATGTGTTTTTTATTCTTTAGCTTGTTGATGTATTGGATTATGTTGATTGATTGTCAAATGTTGAATGAGCCTTGAATACTTGAAACAATCCCCATTTGTCATAGTGTATAATTCTTTTTATGCATTGTTGAATTTGACCTAGCTCTTTTCATTGAATATTCCCTAATGGGAGATAGGAGATGGCTGAGACTCCAAAGAATTATTGTATAATATGTCTTCCACCTTTGTTTATAAAGAATGCCACGTAACATACTGAATTGCTATTTGTTTAAATGTTGAAGAAGAAAGTTAGACAGTCTTTAAATTAATACATAAACATTAAGAACGGTTGAGAAGACAAAAGGTGATTAGAAATAGTAATAATGGGGAAATTGTTAATCACAAAGATGCAGATGATAAAAAATTAAGAATGCATGGTGAGCAGATGAAAAATCAGAGCCAAGTTTTGGGAAAAAATGTATCTTACTGGCCCAGAAAACCTTAACCCAGCTCATTGATTAAAACCAACACGCCAAGCTCTCAGGATCTCTTGAAGGCGCACTGAGACTTTCTCACTTTTATTCTTCACAGAAGTGTTCATTTAAGGAAGAGAATTATTTTTACTATTTATAAAAAATATAAAAATGCTTTTTATTTTGTAATATTTCTTTGGCTAGAGGAAATGCTTTTATGCAGTTCCTGATTGACATTTCTTTTCAGTAGTCTTCCCTTATGGGAGGTGAAAGTTTATTGAAGAAAAGATGAGATGACACAAACTTAGAGCTATTCTAGGTTATTTTTTCCCATCTCATAATGCCATGAAAATTTAGAGAAGAGTCATATTATAGTTCCTTCTTTTGCCAAGTTTTGAAAATGATCATGATGATAATCAATATGATGATGGCCCTCATTTTCTCACTTCTCCTAGTCATCAATACATCATATACTATCACAGTTTGCAAACTGTGGCCCAATGTTTCACTTGTATTTATGCTAGAAAAATAAAATGCTTGATTTCCAGTTTTAACTCTGACATGTACAGAACTCAAAAATTTCACTCTATCCTTACAACAAGAAAAAACTGAACTAACTAAAAATACAACCTTTTTAGCAGCCATCAGAGAACTAAGGTTTCAGGGCAAAACACCACCCTTTCTGGAAATAGGCAAATTCAGATATGTTTACTTAGAGCAAAAGCCACTGCTGGAAACATAAACCGATGGAACAATGATAATGATACTTTTGATGAACTGCTAGAAATTGAGTATAGACTATGGTGAGAGCGATAAACTCCTTGGATCTGTAGTCTTAGGGAGTTCCATACCTCCAGGGGTTACCATTGAAGAACTATATTATTCAAGAACAAGGGGATCACTCTGAAGATCCAACATAAATCTTTTTGTGGCTTTTGCAGCAAGAGGTGAACACTAATCATTGCAAATATGCTCTACATATTATCAGTAATAAATGCCTAAACCTAGAACAGAAGACTTTGCCAGGGACTTATCCCACCTGGAGGAACATCATTCCTTCAACTCCAGCCTTCTCTCATTTTCTGTCCAATCTATGGGAGATATCAAGCCTATAAAAATGAAGAAACACTTATGGAGTTACAGCTCAGAGACAAAAAGATCATTAAGTTATGATTTAATCAGAATACTGTTCAAAACTTCCCATCTTTCACATATAACCATCACGAAACGGTGAAGTATGATACCAGTGGATACCATCTGAAAAAATTTCAAAATGCACTCTTTGAAGAGGAGTACTTGAGAAGACAAGAGGTAAAGACAAAAAAAAAAAAAATCGCTAGATGAATTGAAGCCTTTGGCACCTACAACAACTGTTAATACTAAACACAGCCCAACATCTAACCAGACTGAAATAAGCTCTCACGCTAATAGCCTATGTAAGCCAGTTTCTAATACCCAATATAAAATGTTCATCTTCCAGGAAAAAAATTCAAAGCATGAAAAATGTAAGAAAAAAAATTTAAGAAGACAAAATAATACCATAACCAGACCCAGATATGACACAGATGACAGAACTCTCAGTTTAAAATGACTCAGTTCAGTTCAGGTCAGTTGCTCAGTCGTGTCCAACTCTTTGCAATCCCAATGAATCACAGCACGCCAGGCCTCCCTGTCCATCACCAACTCCTGGAGTTTACTCAAACTCATGTCCATTGAGTCAGTGATGCCATCCAGCCACCTCATCCTCTGTCATTCGCTTCTCCTTCTGCCCCCAATCCCTCTCAGCATCCCTCGCAGCATCCAAGGCTTTTCCAGTGAGTCAACTCTTCACATGAGGTGGCCAAAGTATTGGAGTTTCAGCTTTAGCATCAGTCCTTCCAATGAACACTCAGGATGGATCTCCTTTAGAATGGACTGGTTGGATCTCCTTGCAGTCCTACGGACTGCTATGATTAGTATATTTAAGTGTCTAAAGGGAAAAGTAGACAACACATTAGAACAGATTGATAGTCAAAGCAGAGAGGTAGAAATTCTAAGAAAAAGATCTGCTTAAAATCAAAACATTGTAACAAACATGAAGGATGCCTTTGATGGGCTCATCTGTAGACTGCACAATTAAAGAAAAGTCAGTGAACTTGAAAATGAATCAATGGAAGTATCTGAAACTGAAATGTAAAGAGAGAGAGACAGAAAAAAGGAATGAACAGAATAGAATATTCAAGAACAAAAGAACTAACCAGAAGAAATCAGAATGGAAAAGAAAGAATTATTTGATGAGTAATGAGAGCAAACTTTTCAAAATAAATGTCAGACACCCAGATACAAATACAGGAAGCTTAGAGATAATCTAGCAGAATAAATACCAAGAATATTACACAAGATATATCATATTCAAACTGCAGAAAACCAAAGACAAAGGGAATATCTTGAAAGAAGCTAGATGGAAAGAAAAGCCTTTTTTCTATACAGGAACAAGGATAGGAATTTCAGTAAATTGCTTGCCAATAACCATACAAGAAAAAATAGAGTAAACCAAAATACTTAAATTATTAAAAGAAAAAAGTTACATCCAGAAAAATTACTCTAAGTGAAAGAAAAATAGATATTCTCTGACAACCAAAAATTGAAAGAAATAAATACCACCAAAGTATTCTTGCAAAAATATTAAAAGTTTTTCAAGCAGAAATAAAATTATATTGGTCAAAACCTCAGATCTACATAAAGGAAGAGATATTTTATAATACTCCAATCTAGAACAGAAGAATGCCCTTGGTTCTCAAGCTCATGTGAAGAATTCACCAAGATAGACCATATTCTGTATCATAAAATATACTTAGACAAATTTAAAAGCAGAGAATTATGCAAAATATGTTCTCAGTTCATAATGAAATTAAACTAGACATACAATTGAAAGATTGCTTCAGTTCAACTCAGTCACGTTCAACTCTTTGTGACCACATGGACTGCAGCACACCAGGCTTTCCTGTCCATCACCAACTCCTGGAGTTTACTCAAACTCATGTCCATTAAGTCAGTGATGCCATCCAACCATCTCATCTTCTGTCATCCCCTTCTCCTCCCACCTTTAATCTTTCCCAGCATCAGGGTCTTTTCATATGAGTCAGCTCTTCTTATCAGGTAGCCAAAGTATTAGAGTTTCAGCTTCAGCATCAGTCCTTCCAATGAATATTCAGGACTGATTTCCTTTAGGATGGACTGGTTTGAACTCCTTGCAGTCCTAGAGACTCTCCAGTGTCTTCTCCAGCACCACAATTCAAAAGCATCAGTCCTTCAGTGCTCGGTTTTCTTTATAGTCCAACTCTCACATCCATACATAACTACTGGAAAAACCATAGCTTTAACTAAATGGACATTTGTTGGCAAAGTAATGTCTCTGCTTTTTAATATGCTGTCTAGGTTGGACATAACTTTTCTTCCAAGAAGCAAGCATTTTTTTTTAAATTTCATGGTTGAAGTGACCAATCTGCAGTGATTTTGGAGCCCCCAAAATAATATCTCTCACTGTTTCCATTGTTTCCCCATCTATTTGCCATCGAATGACGGGACTGGATGCCTCTATCTTCATTTTTTGAATGTTGAGTTTTAAGCCAGCTTTTTCACTCTCCTCTTTCACCTTCATCAAGAGGCTCTTTAGTTCTTCACTTTTTGCCCTAAGGGAGGTATCATCTGCATATCTGAGGTTATTGACATTTCTCCCGGCAATCTTGATTCCAGCTTCTGCTTCATCCAGACGAGCACTTGTAATGATGTACTCTGCATATAAGTTAAATAAACAGGGTGACAGTATTCAGCCTTGACATACTCCGTTCTCAATTTTGAACCAGTCCATTGTTCCATGTCTGCTTCTAAGTGTTGCTTCTTGACCTGAATACAGGTTTCTTAGGAATAAGATAAGGTGGTCTGGTATTCCAATCTCTTGAAAAATTTTCCACAAGTTTGTTGTGATACACAATAAAAGTCTTTAGCATAGTCAATAAAGCAGAAGTACTAAATCTAGCTTGAACATCTGAAAGTTCTCAATTCACATATGTATGCTAAAAATAGAAATAATTGATATCGATAATTTGTAATCCAGGAACTTTCATTCATTTCTGGTGGAAGTTAAAAATGGCACATTCAAGTTGGAAGACAGTTTGGCAATTTATTAGTGGTAAAAAGAAATAGCATATCAAGCCAGAAAAAGACATGGCTGAATATTAAGTATACACTGCTAAGTGGAAGAAGCCAGTGTACAAAGTCTACATATTGTATGATATTCTATGAATGTTCAAGTATAGAGATGGTAAAAAAGATCAGTAGTCACTGGGAAATTAGGGGAAAGACAAAGGATTGACAAGGCAAAGCACAAATGATGATTTAGGGTGGTGAAACTACTTTTTTATGACAGTAATGACTTATACATGACATTATACATTTGTCAAAAACCTTAGAACCTTCCAGCATAAAGAGTGAGCCTTCAGGTGTGCAAGTTTGTTAAAGTTATTTAGGCTATTGGGAGCTCCCAAGAATGAATGAGACTGTGACAAACCAAATAAATTTGTGAAAAACTTCACCGAAGGGAATTCAGAAGAAAGGTCTGGCCAAAGTTAATTTGTAAATCAGTCGAAACAATAAGATTAAAGACAAAAGAAGAGTACTAAAGACTATACTATTAGTTGACGAAGCTGTTTCCCACAAGAGTATATGTTAATTACTCTATTACTGCTATATGTAATTATCAAAAGTGAGCAATAAGTGAGTTTATGTTAATGATGGGAGTCAGATTATTCACTGTTGGATCAATGCTACATATAAGTAAATGTTGGAGATTAGAATGATCTATATTTAACGGGTTAGAATTATACCCATCGGTATGTACTCATGTTTAGCTTAATATAGATACAGATGGTTACAGACAGAAAAACTTATTGATATATACATATACATGAGTAATTACAATTATATATATTTCATCTATAAATTATATCTATGCCATTGCTGCTGCTAAGTTGCTTCAGTCTTGGCTGACTCTGTGAGACCCCCTAGATGGCAGCCCACCAGGCTCCCCATCCCTTGGATTCTCCAGGCAAGAACACTAGAGTGGGTTGCCATTTCCTTCTCCAATGCATGAAAGTGAAAAGTGAAAGTGAAGTTGTTCAATTGTGTCCGACTCTTAGTGACCCCTTGGACTGTGGCTCACCAGGCTCCTCCATCCATGGGATTTTCCAGGCAAGAGTACTGGAGTAGGGTGCCATTGCCTTCTCCAAAATTATATCTATATATAATTACAATTATATAAGGGCTTCCCTGCTGGTTCAGATGGTAAAGAATATGTCTGCAATGGAAAAGACCTGGGTTTGACCCCTGAGTTGGGACGATCCCCTGGAGGAGGGCATGGCAACCCACACCAGCATTCTTGCCTGGAGAATCCCCATGGACGAAGGAGTCTGGCAGGCTANTATATCTATATATAATTACAATTATATAAGGGCTTCCCTGCTGGTTCAGATGGTAAAGAATATGTCTGCAATGGAAAAGACCTGGGTTTGACCCCTGAGTTGGGACGATCCCCTGGAGGAGGGCATGGCAACCCACACCAGCATTCTTGCCTGGAGAATCCCCATGGACGAAGGAGTCTGGCAGGCTATAGTCCATGGGGTTCCAAAGAGTCAGACATGACTGAACAACCAATTATATATATATATATATTATATTTATATTTAATAATCCATAAGCAAGGATCTCTAACATTTGCTTATATGTAACATTGATCCAACAGTGAATAATTTGACTCCAATTATTAACATAAATTCACTTATTGTTCACTTCTGATATTGATATATAGTAGTAACAGAGTAGTTAACATATATTTCCTTGCATTGTCAGCTGAGACTGGTTAGAAACAACAAGTCTAGATAATAATAGTGCATCAAGTAATGAGCATACCTGGTGCCCAAATATTATTTTCTATTATTGGATTGACCAAAATGTTCATTCGAGTCTTTCATGAGATGTTATAGAAAACCAGAGCAAACTTATGCCAATCCAATATGATTCTCCATTGAAAGGAACCAAGGCTCTTCAGACAATTTATAAATGGGGCAGGAAATATGCAAGATGAGCCTGGAGCATTTGTAGTGTCAGAAAACAAAGAATACACACACACACGGACACACTAACAGGAATATGTCAAAAAGATACTCCAGGCAAGATTACTGGAGTGGGTTGCTATTTCTTTCTCCAAGGGATCTTCCCAACCCAGGAATCGAACCCAGGTCTCCTGCACTACAGGCAAAATCTTTACCAACTGAGCTACAAGGGAAGCCTGGAGTCAACAGAAAGAACCTTCAAAGGCCAAACCAGAAGCAGTTTTAACAAAATTCAGTTCAGTTCAGTTCAGTCACTCAGTCGTGTCTGACTCTTTGCGACCCTATGAATCACAGAATGCCAGGCTTCCCTGTCCATCACCAACTCCCGGAGTTCACTCAGATTCATGTACATCGAGTTAGTAATGCCATCCAGACATCTCATCCTCGGTCGTACCCTTCTCCTCCTGCCCCCAGTCCGTCCCAGCATCAAAATCTTTTCCAATGAGTCAACTCTTTGCATGGGGTGGCCAAAGTACTGGAGTTTCAGCTTTAGCATCAGTCCTTCCAAAGAAATCCCAGGGCTGATCTCCTTCAGAATGGACTGGTTGGATCTCCTTGCAGTCCAAGGGACTCTCAAGAGTCTTCTCCAACACCACAGTTCAAAAGCNCCCACTTGACTTCACATTCCAGAATGTCTGGCTCTAGATGAGTGATCACACCATCGTGGTTATCTGGATCGTGAAGATCTTTTTTATACAGTTCTTCTGTGTATTCTTGCCATCTCTTCTTAATATTTTCTGCTTCAGTTAGGTCCAACTATTTCTGTCCTTTATCGAGCCCATCTTTGCATGAAAATTTCCCTTGGTATCTCTAATTTCTTGAAGAGATCTCTAGTCTTTGCCTTTCTGTTCTTTTCCTATATTTCTTTGCACTGATCGCTGAAGAAGGCTTTCTTATCTCTTCCTGCTATTGTTTGGAACTCTGTATTCAGATGCTTATATCTTTCCTTTTCTCCTTTGCTTTGTGCTTCTCTTTTCACAGCTATTTTTAAGGCTTCCCCAGACAACCATTTTGCTTTTTTGCATTTCTTTTCCATGGGGATGATCTTGATCCCTGTCTCCTGTACAATGCCACGAACCTCCTTCCATAGTTCATCAGGCACTCTATCTATCAGATCTAGGCCCTTAAATCTATTTCTCACTTCCACTGTATAATCATAAGGGATTTGATTTAGGTCATACCTGAATGGTCTAGTGGTTTTCCCTACTTTCTTCAATTTAAGTCTGAATTTGGCAATAAGGAGCTCATGATCTGAGCCACAGTCAGCTCCTGGTCTTGTTTTTGTTGACTGTATAGAGCTTCTCCATCTTTGGCTGCAAAGAATATAATCAATCTGATTTCGGTGTTGACCATCTGATGATGTCCATGTGTAGAGTCTTCTCTTGTGTTGTTGGAAGAGGGCATTTGCTATGACCAGTGCATTTTCTTGGCAAAACCCTATTAGTCTTTGCCCTGCTTCATTCCGCATTCCAGCGCCAAATTTACCTGTTATTCCAGGTGTTTCTTGACTTTCTACTTTTGCATTCCAGTCCCCTACAATGAAAAGGACATCTTTTTTGGCTGTTAGTTCTTAAAGGTCTTGTAGGTCTTCATAGAACCATTCAACTTCAGTTTCTTCAGCATTACCAGTTGGGGCATAGACTTGGATTACTGTGATATTGAATGGTTTGCCTTGGAAATGAACAGAAATCATTCTGTCATTTTTGAGATTGCATCCAAGTACTGCATTAATAAAATAATACTGGATTATAATCCTGAGTATAAAATACATGCCTCTGAGACTACACTTATATAAACAAACAATTGAATAAACAAATAAATGAGGGAGAATGAGCAAAATTCACTTGCAGAATTCCAAATAATTTATGTACATTCTCAGCTTAAAGAAGATGGGACATAAATTCCCTCTCTATAAGTGTCTGCCTGGCACAGTGGTTTCCTTCCAATGAGAGCACTTTGAAAAGGGAGAAAAGATAATAGCTACAAAGCAGAAATCTAACAAACAATACCTCAGCCGGGTAATCAAGATCAGTATCCTTAGTGATATCAAGGTAATAGTATGTACCTTGAGATGATAATAGTAAGTGCATTGAAGTGATGGAAATAAATGACACTCTCCCTCTGTGGTTTCCTTCTGGAAACACATAACCTTAATTTGAGTATGAAGAAAATATCAGACAAATTCTAATGGGAGACCATTCAAAAAATTGCATTACCTATGCTCCTCAAAACTGTCAAAGTCATCAAAAGCAAAGAAAGTCTAAGAAACTACCACAGGCAAGAGCTGCCTAAGGAGAAATAATGACTGATACAATGAGGCGTCCTTAATGGGATCTTAGAATAGATAAGGGAAGTAGGTAAAAAAACAAAGGAAATCCGAGTTAAAAGTTTTTGTTATAATAATGCACCAATATTGGTTCATTAATTGTAATAAATGTATCATAATAATGTTTAATGCAGGCAAAGAAGTGCAGAGAATATTGCAAATCTCTTGTATGATCTTTCTGCAAATATAAAATGTTTGTAAATTAAAGACTCTATTTTTAAAATATGCTTGATTTCACACCATCTTTGAATCACTGTAGTAACAGTTATCTCCTTTTAACACATCTGACAAAGTCCAGACAAATATAAGTTAAGGAAAATTTCCAATTTTTGTCGGAAATCAATTTTTTTAATTTAATTTTTATTTTATGTCAGAGTATGGTTCGTTTACAATGCTGTTCGTAGAAGTGAATTCTTCATGAATCTGTTTCTCCACATTTTATGAACGAACTGATTTCCCTTTATTCCAGACTATCTTGAAAAAGATAATTGCATAATGAAATAGATTTTGAAGGCAGAGATAGTGTCTACTTCCTAAGGAAAATGCAGGCAAGCATTTTTGTTTTCCCTAAATTCAGGATTCATTTGTAATACAACTGTTTGTGCATACAGACTTTAATCTGGGTCCATTAGCATCGTCTAGTGTGATTGGAGCAAGAGGAACTGATACAAATATGCTGATGATCGTGTTGCTTGCTGGACCATGAGTAATAATGTCTTTTTTCTCTGACCCAGTGATCTCATGTCTTCTGTCAGCCTCCCTGAAACTATGACATTTTAACTTCTTAGCTTTCATGTAGGACAAAATCTTAAATCTGTTACAATTCTTGATAAATCTTTATATTTACCATTGATTTGTTTTCACTTAGTTAAAAACATTCTATAATGTATAGGGACTTTGCCTTTTCTTATTTACTCTGGAATTTTCTACTAAATATGAAATTTCTTAATTTTTCCTTTCACTTTCCATTATGACTTTTTATTAATACTAATAACCAAATATTTTAATCCTCCTCAATAACCTATTTTATATATATGCACTTCCCTCATACAAATTTCATAATAAACAGAAGTAGCCTGATCCTCATTCACCAATTTAAGTATTTATAAAATGTCTTTGGTTGATAAATAGCTCGTGTCCTAAAATTCCCCCCCTCAATCTATTCCTGTTGTTCCTGACACCTTGGTATCTTCCGAAGATACTCACACCACCTTTTGAGGCAGAAATTAAACATTAGTTTCAGTCCTGTATCAGGAAATGGCCAAAGGAGCTACAGTCTCTTCAGTTTGTTCAAAAGCAAATAATTTTAAATTTTTAAACCTGATAATGTCCACATTGCATTAACAATGAATTTGAGGGTCAGAAAAGATGGTAACATATCCAAAGCACATAGAACATAAACTCCACAAAGTTCCATAGCAAATAAATTCCAAAGTTGTGATTTAAATATAGAACTGGTTGAATCAAAAGACCTTTCTTGGTCTTCTATGTTCTCTGCCTGTGTTTTTCTAGGCAAGCATCCTTTTTTGAATTTAGTCTTTTAAATAAAGGATGCTTATTTACTTTGATCTTATCTGTATCTCTATTATATGACTTGAAATTCTCATTAGGAAGTCCTCGGTGTTAGCATAATGGTCTACAGGCTTAATATCTGATAAATGGCAAAAGATCCTAGGGTATAATACAGAAAAATCCAGGACTTTAAGTCCTTCACAGATCAGAAAACTTGTATGTTATCTACTGTGGTTCACAGTGCTTTCCCCTACCGTAACTGGTCTCAGGAAACAAATACCTGGACAAAATTACAATGTCACTGAGCCTTGATGCATAATCAAGGCCTAGTAAAAATTTCAATCCATTTGAACAGAAATATATTTGCTACTAACTTGCAAATTTTTGCATTTAAAGTATTTTTTAAGCATAGTTGTACAAACTTCCTTTTCTTTAAGACCTAGAATATCTTGAAAGGTATTTCCTTTGAAATTATTTTGTTATTTTCTACTTTCCAAGGCGGTAATGGGATTTTGCATAGGCTAGCCAGCCACAAACAGCATTTGATAGAAAAGACCTTTGATAAACTTCTGCAGCCCGATATGCTCATGTAAATCTCTGAAGCCTGAACGACATAACTGAATGTTGTGTTCTCTTAGTCACAGAGGGTTGGAGTGTAAATGCTAGAAGATTCAAAAAAGTAAAACCGAATTCTAGATATAAAAATCCAAGACATCTATTTTAAAGTAGAAATTCAGGTATTGAAAGAGGTTATTTAATCTTTGAACTTGCAAAACTACCCTGTAAAAGTTAATGATTTTATTGAGATTGGAAAAGAATAGAGAAGAAAGCAAGTATCCTTTGCAAATTCCTTTAAAAACTGCATTCCTTGTAAGCTTGATGCACATAATTTTTTTGGTAAATAATCAGAAATATGTGTATGAATTAAAAAATAGTAATGATTTTTAATAACACTTTTCTTGTGTAGAAATAATTTGTTTTTATAATGACTGAAATACTGACTTTTAAATATGTGAAAAGCTTTGTGTCACTAATTTATTTTTGAGAGAGCAAACTGTAGCCCTCTCTATAGACTCATATAATTGATTTGTTACTTGAAAGAGCTGGTCACATGAAAACAGTTGGGAACAGGAGCTTTCCAACAGATTATTATATGAAATAACTAATTTAAGTCTGTACAGACTCAATTACCTGTTTGGCAATATGAGACCATATCTTCACAGGTATAATAAAGATGGTGCTCTAGTTTAGAGTCAACAGCTACTCTCCAACCTAACCTTTTCCACCAGTGTCAAGAGACTTCAGAGGCTCTCTATGTTCCTTCAAAATCCCTAAATTCATTTGTATAATTTGTTCAAATATATTTATTTTGTCTTTGCAAAGCCAAAAACAAAGAGGATGTTAATATGAAAGGAGAGATCTATTTTTCAAAAAAAGACAACATACTTTTAGTGGAATATATTTTTTCAAAACATTTTACCATAGTTAAAGTTTGGATTCATAATTTAGCTAGGTGTTGTAGATAAACGGCTTCCCATGTGGTGCTAGTGGTAAAGGACCCACCTCCCAATTCAGGAGATGCAGGCAGGAGACACAGCTTCAATCCCTGGGTTGGGAACATCCCCTGAAGATGGTAATGGCAACTCACTCCAGTATTTTTGCCTGGAGAATCCCATCCATAGGATCGCAAAGAGTCAGGCACCACTGAAAGCTACTTAGCACACATACACAATGTAAATAAAAAGACAGCGGTTAGTGTATTTACTGATTTTTAAAAAGAAGTCAGTTTTTGTTTAATAATAGTGTTAAGACTTTAGAAAATTGCTATGGATGCTATTAAAATGCTATTAATTTGCTAAAATGTAATTAATTCAAGTTGCTTTCAGGATGTCTACCTATGGCTAAACATAAAGGATTCCACACCATTACTCTGCCTAATGCATAGAAGATGATAAATAATGTTTAAGCCTGCAAAGGACCATCACTAAGGACTTTGGTCTTCATTGTTACTGGGGCAATCAATGCCTTGTAATTTTTAATGTGCACCTGACCTGTTTGCTGATTTAGGAAATCTGGGGTGGGACTCATGATTTTGCATTACTAACAAGTTCAAGATGAAAATTGTGTTGCAAATGCATGTATCATGATGGGAGTAACAAAGTTTGGATACTAGAGAACACATCTAAGAAACTTTGGCTTTCATGTGATACTCTTAACTCCGTAGGTCTAGTTTTGAATAAGGGTAATTACCTATCTCTTTAATACCAGTTCACTTTTCTGCTTGATGAAATTCTAGGTTATAGGAGAACATTATCACAAATATTGTAAATGTGCATATGGATATAAAAACCATCATTTGTGCTCAAAATTAAAGAATTAAGATATATTTTTAATGTTTATTTCTGTACATATACATATATGTTTATTCAAAGTCATCAGTTCATACTGATGTCTCCAACAACAAAGGTTTCATTCTCATCCTCTCTCTTTTCTCATTACTAACTTTCTTTTCCAAAAGAGAGAAATCTGCTTATTTCTATTCAAATACATTCATTAATTTGCTCAGTTATAGAATTCAAAGAAAGTAGTTTCAGAATTGCTAAGCTATACTACTATGACAAGTGCTTATTAGCTAGAACAGTAATTATTTATAATTCTATTTGTCTTTGAAGTGAAAGTCACTCAGTCATGTCCTACTCTTTGTGACCCTATGGACTATACAGTCCATGGATTTCTCCAGGCCAGAATACTGGAGTAGGCAGCCTTTCCCTTCTCCAGAGGATCTTCTCAACCCAGGGATCGAACCCAGGTCTCCTGCATTGCAGGCAGATTCTTTACTAGCTGACCCACAAATCTTTAGTCTTCCATGATTTAAAGTTCTATGGTCCAAAGTTACTTAGTACTTCCTGAGTACCAACTCTTCTCACCTTTGTAGTGTAGGTGAGAAACATTCATTTGAAACACCATTAAGCTTGTTTCAGTTTATATTTGATATTGGTGGTTTTTTTCTTTCACATCCTCCAATATTGGTTGATTTTATGTATCTACTTTTCAACTATGTAAAACACTGACATGGTTCCAAAAGTCCGAACTACATAGAAATGTTTACGCAGAAATGTGTCATTTCCTCCATCACTCTTTTTTATTCCCATCCCTCTGTCTTTTCTAACTTATTGCTACCTTTTCCCATAAAGAAACAATTTCAATCATGTTTGCTATTTTTCCTGTTTTTTTTTTTCATATAAATGAGCAGAATCTATGTCCTAGAACAATTTATTAAAAATACTATCTTGAGATAATTCTATCATTTACTAAATTTCCATGTGTAGTTGTTCTATTTCTGAAGATTTTATTCTATTTTGCTGATACATTTGTCTAGCCACGTTCCAGTGCCACATGTTTTAATCATAGAGACTTTACAGTATGCTTACTATTTGATAGGAATCGACTTCCTCATGATCTTTTATAAAAAGCTAGTATGTTTTAGACAATATTTAGCACTTTCCTTCCTTCCTTTAACAATAGATCCAAGTAAACACTCTATGTATGTTCATAAAATCTGTCATTTTTTTCAGCTTAATAGCATTCACACAATTTAACCAATTATATTATTTTATATGAGCATTTTGTTTGTTTTTGATATTTAAAACTATAAACAATACAGTCAATAAACTTGGCACGTGCATTTCACACTTTTGGAGATGCATCTTCAGGATAAACTACTGGAAGCAGAATTACTTTGCCAAAAGGTAAGAGTTCAATAGTTTTGTTAGATGTTTTCAATTTCACCTCTAAAAGGGATACACCAGTTTGCTCTCCCAATGACAATAAATGAGAGAACTATCTGTCCCCTTATAGACTCCCTAATATGAGTCAATATCAGTGAGATATCAATGCAAGTGAGATATGGTATCTGAATTAGTTTCAATTTGCATTTCTTCAACTATAAGTGAGGATAAACATCTTCTAATAGGCTTAAAAGAATAAATATCCATGAATTATCAGTTTCTTTTATTGCTCACTTTTCTTTTCTTTTCTTTTTAATTTTGTCTTATGTATTAAACACTTGAGAAATGCATTGAAAATTCAAGGAGTTTTCAAGTCCACTTGGCTTTTACTTTCTGCTCTCACTGACTAAATGGACACAAATTTGAGCAAACTCTGGAAGACAGTGGAGGATAGAGAAGCCCAGCATAGTGCAGTCCATGAGGTCACAAAGAGTTGGACATGACTTAGCGACAGAACCACAAGTAAGCAAAATGCAGTCAAGGGCAGAGAACTAAGACATCTTTAGCAAGTAATCTAAAAAAAAATTGTAAAAGAGATATGATTGGGGAATAATTCAAGACATTTTCAAGGAAGAACCTTTGAAAATGAGACATAAAATTTGAATAAGAACCAACATAATTAAGAGAATAGTGGGACCCGGGCACAAGAATGCAAGACAATAATGATTATAGTCCTAACAATCTGATGTGCCTAATTGTAATAGAACTTATCAAAGGCCTGCTTGCGTCCTAAGGGTTAGTCTCTCAGTCATGTCTGACTCTTTGCAACCCCATGGAGTGTAGCCCACCAGGCTCCTCTGTCCGTGCAATTCTCTAGGCAAGAATACTGGAGTAGGTTATCATTTCCTTCTCTAGGGGATCTTCCAGAGGCAGGGATCAAACCAGGTCTCCTGCATTACAGGCAGGTTCTTTACCGTTTGACCACCGGGGGGTCGCTTGCATACTAATCACTCAACAGTTTCCTGTAACATAAACCTCATAACAATCCTATGAGAAGGATGATAACCTTCTCTTGTTGAATGGGAAATGTGTTCTTGTTCAAGGTTACAAGTTTGATCTCATATAGAACTAGAATTTAAATTAAGTCCTTTGTTCACTAAACCCCATATGAATCCCCCTCCATGAGGAAATATCTATTTCAAGCAGTATTTACTCCAGAATACTGTGTGGATTATGCACAGTTCAAACATGTCTTGCAAACTGTGTGAATATGTATATATATACATATATATTTTTTAATAGCAAATTACATAAATGTTCATAGTAAAATTGTCTCAGGTGCATAATTACACTGAAAAATTTTCCTCAAATAGTTCTCTATTTGGAGGAAAAATCCATAGGACTTGATCTGTTATACTTTTCTACTTGTAGCTCTCTCTTATGACTAAAGATTTTAATCATTTAGGGAGAACCCTTAAATAATCTTGATGGAAGAAGCAAAAGTGAAATGAATTAAATCAGAAATTCCATGGTTGGATCACAAGAATCAGTATTGATTTTTAAAGCTCCCAGCGCTTCTAAATGGGCATTCACAGTTGAGATTCTGATCTAGAATGAAATAAAACCTACTGGGAAAATAACACTAATGAACCTTTAAAAACAAAACATTAACCTGAATTTATCATTTATAATGTGTCATTCCCCAGGGAATAACTTCAATATTTGTTGTTCCCTTGAAAGCTATCATAATCACTTATTCATGCATTATTTTATTCAACTTATTCATATTTATTGATTTCATACTTAACTCAAAAAATACTTATTGTATTATTGCAGTAGTTCTTATTGTAAATTTGGAAATAATTTTGAGAAACTGGTACATAAAAGACAATAGTGGAACTATTGTGAGGAACAAAATAAAGAACATTTTACCAAAGACACTATTGCATAAAATACATATATAGACATAATGCAAAAATTTTAAGTATATAAAAATATGGCAAGAATTGAAACCTGAGAAATATAACTTCTGATTTAGAATATCAAGAAAGAATTTTTGGAGGAGATGGCTTTTAAGCAAGGCCATCAGGAATGGATAAACTTGCTGACACTATGTGAATAATCATGTTCTAAATAGATCTTGCTTACAATAGCAAGGCAACTGCCATTTTGAATTGCACAGACAGCTAGAAATGTCCATGCTTCTCAACTTTCTGTAGTGGAACAATATAATAGTGACTCAGAAAAATCAATAGCTTCGGAAATTCTGTAGATAGCACCAGAAATTCTTCAACTGAGATTAATTTGTTCTTTCTTCCAATATGGCTTATCATTTCTACTTTTATACAGTGTTACTATAACAGACCATTTTCTATTAGACAAATAGAGGAAAATTTTTCATAATTAACAAAAGTTTAAATTTAAAAGAATGAGTCTTTATTTTCAATTGCTCAGCATATATAAACCATCAAAGTACTTCATTACATGTTCCCACAGATGATTGTTTTAATAAAAAGATGACTTTGGCAATTATTATGTTAATCATTTGCATGTAAATCTAAAGGAATGAAGAAACTAGTATTTGGAAATTGATTGCTATTTTGAATGAACATCGACCCTGATCTTGTTTGCATTTTTCATTAGTTTAGAAAATTATCTGTTTTTCTTTTGTTGTGGTATGTGAAAAGGTTATCTCAATAGCTTTAAATACATTTGATTTATTGAGTATTTTAAAACATGTTAGATATCAATAATTGCCAGGGTTTTTTAGTGTTCTTGGGGTTTTACTTTCTAAACTATCCTCACACTAAAATAAATCATATAACTACTAAAAACGATATTTTAGAGAGGAACTGCCCAAATAGCATAAATTTAATTATCTATCAAGTAATATAAGAATTAAGGAAAGTTTTCCTGGGAAAGAGCAGCATTTTCTATATTGGACAATGATGTTCTTATAAAGAGTTTCCTGAGGACTTTCAATTTATGTAATTTTACAAATAAACTCCTAAATAGACGGAGTGAATTATAGGTGCATGTTCTCATTTATTCATTTAACAACATCGACTATATGCAGGGGACGTTATTAGATTATGTTGATCATTTGAAAGAAGTTAATTTGAGATTAATAGGTCTTTTTTTTTTTACAGAAGTAAAATTAAATCTCATGGTTATTCATGACTAAATAATTCTAATATGTACAAATTTCAGCCAGCAGACAATGAAATAGTTCTTGGCATAAGCTGATTATTGATTACAATGCTTTGAATGAAGCCAAAACTCTATTTCACTAGTTTATTTAGAATCATCATAATATTATATCTTAACATTAAATTTTTATTCAGTAAAATTATATTAATTTTATTCAAATCACGACTTTGAGAGGTAAGAATTTAGTCAGGCTTGGTAAACTAAGTTAATGAAAGAAACATGGCTTGAGACATAACTGTTTTTAGAATGGCTGCAGTTTCTCAAGCAGGTTTAATCATCTTTCAATCAGAATCTTATTGTCACAGATTCATTTTCCTTTTCCCAAAGAGAAGAGCCCATCCCTAAGAAACATCTCACAGAAACCAGAATGCCATCTACTGGCAGCCTCCAAAACTTTGTAAACTTTTAAACAAAACAATTTATGCTTAATCAATTTAAAATAAGACATATATTTTTTAATAAAGAAATACCTACATTCTGAAATAATAGCTATGTTAATATGTTCACATATTTAAAAGTTGAGGTATTGCCCAAATGCACATTACATTTTATTACCTTCATAGGAAAATGCTTTCATGGAATGATATAAATGATGTAAGTACCAAATAGCCAATATCTCGTGTTCTTACTAACTTGCAGGGCAAAAATCCCTTAAATAAAAAAGGTATTCAGAGTTCAAAAATATTGCTCAATATTTCTGGGTATCATTAGGTCACTGATTCACTTCTTAATATTTAGTTCCAAAGAATATTGATAGAAATTATAAATAACATACATATGAGAATTCTGTTGAAAACTGATCTTGTGATTAAAGGCTTCAAGAAGTAACAATGAAGTTTTATAGTTAGTTATGTAATTAATTGACTTAATAAGCTTTTTGAGGAAAGGCTTTAAAAATTTATTCTTACCAAGTATATAATCATTAATTTAAAATAGTTAAATTTAATATTAAACATGCCTATAATATCATAGGTACATACATAACATATGTATGTATACTCCAGATGCATATATACATATATATGTATATTCCAGATGTCTCATTCAATTGATTCTACGATAAAAGAAAATAAAGAACATGGAAAATCAATTTTTGATTTTAAACACCAATAAGAGCCTTAAAAAATAATCCATGCATCATTTTAATGGTTTACTATAAATATTTCCTTATCCTTTTATTGTTCTTTCATGTATAATTTTACACACTTTTAAGATTGAATTCTAAGAGAATTCACACAAAGATTTTGGAAGCTTTGAGAATGGATGCATATCATTATTTATCTTGTAAAACACCCAATTCCCCTACATTTTGTAGGGTCTTGTTCCCTCAGACTATCAGTAGGAGGCTTTATAGAGAAAGCCTAAAGGCAGCCATGCCATCCTACGAATGTGCATAATTCATGCATAAGAATGTATTTCAGGGAATCTTGAAATCTTGTCATGTCTTTTTCAGTTAAAGTACAAGAAGAGTACTTAAAAAGTAAGTCCTATCAGTTCAGAAAGGCATTTTTAAAAGGCCATTATAAAAGAAGTTCTCAGAACTCTGGCTCCAGCAAAGATATAAAGGTTAAAAATTGCCTAGGCAGCCCTATTCTGTGATTATCTTATTTTAAATGCAGATTGTCAGCAACTTTGAACCATGCATGTTCATGATAAAATTTAGAGAAATGAAAAGATATGATAGGAGGAACGAAAGCATTTTCTTGCACAGAAATTTAAGAGAGAGAACAAGATGTTAGATAAACCAGCTTTAAAAGTACAATCATTCTTATACAAGGCAAAACAATAGTTTTACTTTATTTTCAAATTGCTCTTGTATATTAATATTTGATATACTGTTATTACTTACATACATTAGTAATAGTTCACAGGAAAAATATTGTGTAGTGACATACTCAGATTTTGAATGATTCATGTAAAACTATCCTTAACAAAGGAGTTTTGTAATCTACTTTAAAAAATGCAGAAGAGATGCTAAACACTGATTCATAAAGAAATGTGAAACTAATTCATGCACTTATACAGATACATGTGCTCTTATTGTTTAAAAAAGGTTACAAAGTAACTGGACTATCTTGTCTTGTAAAAGTGCTTTAGTTTAGACCACAGAACAATATTTAAAAATAAATTAAAATATTATGGATCATCTGCTCTTCCTTCTGTCCTGAAAAAATTTTCAGGTAGCCAACTGTTTTGAAATAAATTTCCTTGCAGTTGCTATAGTGATGATAACAAAGTTCTTGCTTCTATTTGTGTTATAGATATTCCTAGCAGAATCCTTGAAAAGGTAAGCTAATCAAAATGAAGACGCTGTTAGTTATCATCATGAAGGCAGCCTCCTTGAATTTAGTTCACAATTATAGGACTCAATCATTGTCGACAATTTTATCATATGTATATTATCATAATCCTTCTCAATGTCACCCTAAAAATTATACCACAGAGATGAGCCCTGTTTTTCATTATAGGTTAACGTCATTGGACAAAGAATATTTAAGTTAATTCTGGATATTTTGTGAGAAAATCAATGATTGAAGCAAAGATACCACTCCACTCCACTAGCTATTTTTGTCCATTAAAAAGCTTTATTTTTCTAACAATACAATGATTGTATGTTGTTTTGCTTCAATGGTACATGGTGTTCAAGTCTCCTTTTGTATCAGTGTTGATGTTAACTAAAGAGCTTAAGCTTGTCAAACTGAATGAATCATCAAAGACATGTCATAGATAAAGCAGTATTACTTAGATACATGTTCTACCACAATGAGGTAAAAAAGTAAATAATAGTATTTACCTTAAAACATTTGGGAAATGTAGTTTTAAAAATTGTTGGTTCAGAGAGAAATTATATAAAGCAGCTCAAGCACATATAGAAGGCATTTTATGTCATTTTGATGAAGAAGCAGAAGTGTGTATTCTGACGCTCAAACCAAATTGTTCGTTAAAAATAACCATCACATTTCAAGAAAGTAGTTTACTGAAATAGTTACCACATTTTCCAATCACGGTTATATTATAAAGATGTGTAGCACTTGTGTGCTAGTAGAAGCCTTGAGTACTACTTCTTTTAAATTTCATTAGCTCCTAAAAGCAACTTTTTTTGCTTATAAATAAGTTACTATAATGGCATATATTAGTTTTCTACTGCTGTGTGACAAATTATCTCAAATTTAATATCTAAAATAACACTGATATATTGATAATAAGTCTAGGCACAGCATGACTTCCCTGGCAGCTCAGGTTATAAATAATACACCTATAATGCAGAAGACCTGGGTTCAGTCCCTGGGTGGGAAAGATATCCTGGAGAAAGAAATGGCAACCCACTTCAGTATTCTTGCCCAGAGAAGTCTATGGACAGAGGAACCTGGCAGGCTATAGTTCATGTGGTCACAAAGTGTCAGGTACAACTGAGCCACTAACACATACTCAGGCACATCATGACAGGCTCAAAATTTCTGGTCCTGGTTAGAATTTGCTTATTCTAAGTCAGAAACCAAAGTGTCAGGAAAACTGAATTCTCCTCTGGATTCTCTCAGACAGGATCACTTTCAAATTTATTCAAGCTATTGGAAAATTCAGGTATGACCTAAATCAAATCCCTTATGACTATACAGTGGAAGTGAAAAATAGATTTAAGAGACTAGATCTGATAGAGTGCCTGATGAACCATGTACAGTGGTCCATGACATTGTACAGAGATAGGGACCGAGACCATCCCCAAGAAAAAGAAATGCAAAAAGGAAAAATGCCTGTCTGAGAAGGCCTAATTAATAGCTGTGAAGAGAAGAGAAGTGAAAAACAAAGGAGAAAAGGAAAGATATAAGCATCTGAATGCAGAGTTCCAAAGAATAGCAAGGAGAGATGAGAAAGCCTTCCTCAGTGATCAATGCAAAGAAATAGAGGAAAACAATAGAATGGGAAAGACTAGAGATCGCCTCAAGAAAATTAGAGATACCAAGGAAACATTTCATGCAAAGATGGGCTCAATAAAGGACAGAAATGGTATGGATCTAACAGAAGAAGAAGATGTTAAGAAGAACTGGCAAGAATAAACAAAAGAACTGTGCAAGAAAGATCTTCACAACCCAGATAATGACGATCGTGTGATCACTCACCTAGAGCCAGAAATCCTGGAATGTGAAGTCAAGAGGGCCTTAGGAAGCATCACTACCAGCAAAGCTAATGGAGGTGATGGAATTCCAGTTGAGCTATTTCAAATCCTAAAAGATGATGCTGTGAAAGTGCTGCACTCAATGTACCAGCAAATTTGGAAAACTCAGCAGTGGCCACAGGACTGGAAAAAGTCAGTTTACATTCCAATCCCATAGAAAGGCAATGTCAAAGAATGCTGAAACTAAAGCACAAATACACTCATCTCACACGCTAGTAAAGTAATGCTCAAAATTCTCCAAGCCAGGATTCAGCATATGTGAACCATGAAATTCCAGATGTTCAAGCTGGTTTTAGAAAAGGCAGAGGAACCAGAGATCAAATTGCCGACATCCGCTGGATCATCAAAAAAGCAAGAGATTTCTAGAAAAACATCTACTTTGCTTTATTGACTATGCCAAAGCCTTTGACTGTGTGGATCACNCCAGTACTTTGGCCACCTGATGCAAAGAGCTGACTCATTTGAAAAGACCCTAATGCTGGGAAAGATTGAGGGTAGGAGGAGAAGGTAACGACAGAGGATGAGGTGGCTGGATGGAATCACCAACTCAATGGGCATGAGTTTGGATGAACTCTGGGAGTTGGTGATGGACAGGGAGGCCTGGTGTGCTGCGGTTCATGGGGTCGTAAAAAGTTGGACACGACCGAGCAACTTAACTGAACTGATTGGAAAAATTCAACTCTTATGATTCTAGTACTTACTAAACTTTATGTTTCCTTAGGGGCTATTACTTAGGGATTCACTCAGCTTAGAGAAGTTACCTGCTCTCCTTGTCTCATGGCCCCTCTCTACCTTCAACACCAGCAATGGAGAATCTTTCTCATGTGGAATCCTTCTTATTTTTACTTTTAAAGGGCTCCACTGGTTAGGCGAGGTTCACCCTGAATAATCTCCCTTGTTTAAAGTCTGCTATGGCATAGAAATTAATCTATCATTGGGAGTAAAACCCTCTGTATTCATGGTCCAAGGGATTATGTAGTATGTACTTACCTTAGTGTGGATATTCTGGGGGCTCATCTTAGGATGCTTCTACTTGTGATACAAACATATTTGGTTATTTAATGATATAGGTGTCATTTATATATATATAAATAATTATGACTCAAGATAGACTGCATGTAATAAAGTACCAAGAAATTTATCTTTAAACTAAATTATAATTTTTTCCAAGACAGAGGTAAGTGTACAGATATAGGGAATTTCTAATTTTCATAGAGCATAATGTTGGTGGTACAATGTAACTGGAGCACTTTTCTCCTTTTCAAAATTGTCAATAATAGATCACAATCATAGTCCAAAATTCACTGACACTGAGAGGTAACTCAAGTAGTTTACAGAAGCACTTTAGTCAAAAATCTAATTCACCTCAGTTTCCTGTCATTTTTCTCTTTACCACTAATAGTAGACATTTAGGCAAGCTGTAAAAATACAGATACATAAAAAAGAGATGAATATGAAAGTCAATTTTTTTCATCATTAAATTAGGATGTTATGTGTATCAATGTTTCAATTTAGGAATCACACTCCATGAATTTTATTTGGTGCTGTCACATATTAGCTTTGTGATTTTGAACAAGCTAATAAACCCTTGATCTCCAATTTTGTTACCAGTAAGGTGGATATAGTAATAGTATGTCTTAAACCTGTTGTGAAGAAAATTGAGACAAAGTGTATAGCCTAATTACTCCATAAACCCAAGTGCTTAATAAATGGCAGTTGTTGCTATTATTATTGTTATTGTTGATATTACTACCCAAGAACTTATGCAAGATGTTCAAAGATAAGAAAAAGTACTAACATATTTATTGTTATATAAATAAAGAGATGATATTGATACAACATAGAATTTTGATTAACCCTCACACATTTATGATATGGATATTATTTCCATTGAGCAGGTAGGAAACTAATTACAGTTGTTTGCCATACTCAAAGCCCAGAACTGGTTGGTGGCAGAGTGAGGTTTCCAACTGACCCCTATGCTTGCAGTCATTCCTCTCTGCTTACACAATTGTCCTAAAAGTCACAGGAGATAATATACTTCAGTTATGTAATCTGACCACAAATAGGATTGTTCCCAACCTCCTGATATTCAGAGAAGCTAAAACATGTTCCTATGGATTGAAATAGGTATCAGAGAACATTACCTAAAGGAGAATTTTCTTATATTCTGGGACATAAAGAAGCCATATTTATCAAACACTGGAAAATTGAGGAAACCAAAGATAATCTTGATACACCATACAATATTTGAAAGGGTCAGTCCTGGATAGATTTTCTTTAGCATTCTTTCTCAGTACACCAGAAAACTGATTACTATCTAAATATATATATATATGTATTTGAGTTGGCCAAAGTTTTTTCAAGTTTTTCCATAAGATATTATATAAGATAGATATTATAAACATATATATTTATGAAAGTGCAAGGAGAACACCGACCTGAGACCATGAGGTCATTTATACAAAGTCTTTTACAGTTATTGGTAGTTTCAAACCATGTAACAGCTTAGTCTATGTCATCTAAGTGATAAAAACATATGTGTGCAAATTTCTGATTATGAAGCTAATAATTTATTTTACTATGAGCTTTTTAAACCAAAAGTTTACATTTAAAACATATATTTTCCAAAACAAAATATGTTTATAGGCCAGAGATGTGAAGCCATAACCAGACCAATGACATATGGGTCATGAGTAAACATATGATCTGCCATGGTGACTCAATTAACCATCCATCAATGTAATTGCATAATACCTCAGAAGGGCTAGTCTCCATCACTGAGGGTCAGCATCTCCTATTAAGTTTATCAGGCCAAAGCATCACTTTGTTATTATTTGACTATATTATAGAAAATATTTTAAAATGATGCACTTGATATTGTATTTATATTTTTGCTCTCTGGAAGAAATTTTTGACAAACTTAGTCTTTGACTACTATTAATAAATTATTCGTCTTATGATAAGAAAGTATAGGTGAAAAGCGCTACTTATAAGTATAGCACTTTAATCTATCCTAATCATGCTAATGTTGAAATAAGAAAGAAGAAGGTATATCATTTATACATTATATAAATTATGTATAAAGGTAACACATTACAAACTTCCAAAAAGAACCAGGCCTGAATTGATTTATGCAACTTTCTAGACAGTGAGTCTTTCTGGAATATTACACATAACGAAATAATGACAGTACTCTATAAGTAATTTAAAAAATGTGTGTGTGAGAATTGACTTAGATCGGAAGTATGACAGTGAAAGAGCTTGAAATTATGAGCAAATAAACATTGTGTTGGATTTATAATTCATAATTAAGATGTACTTATTAAATTAGGACATGCCGCGTTCCTATCTGACATCCTTCTTCTTCATTAAGGTTCACATCCTGAGAAGCAATTTCGTATCATTAACCTTCTGTGAATTTACCCATAAGCCTTAGCATAACAAGGAAAAAACTCTTGAGAGGAATTAAAGGGTATATTTTAGTCAATCAATACATAGTTGCTTATTTGCATTTTATGCAATTTGCATTACATTTGGAGAGAAGAAGGAATCACTGACCAGAGCCCCAATCTTACATGATTCTTGATATGGGAAAAGAGTATCATGCCATCAAATTTATTTTTCTGCTTCTTCAGAATGTGATCTTCCTCTGGTGTGTTTCAAATTTTTCTAACCTATGGTAGTTTGATACAAAAATCTTACTAAATTTCTGGTTTTGCTTATTTTTTTCTGGAATTGGCTCACTATTTTAGAATAAGATATAATAGTACTTAAAACAACAAGAAGAAAATATTAACTATATTAACCCTCTAAGAAGACAAAACTGTATATGGTTAAC
Source organism: Neotragus moschatus (assembly GCA_006410615.1). Taxonomy (NCBI): domain Eukaryota; kingdom Metazoa; phylum Chordata; class Mammalia; order Artiodactyla; family Bovidae; genus Neotragus; species Neotragus moschatus. Next base: position 1,153,813 of record SJYA01001976.1, read on the forward strand.
TGTCAGTTGTGGGAGGTAATTTTTTTTTATTAAAGGAAGAGACCAAGTAGAAGATATTCAAAACTTGTTCCTGCTATACAAACTAAACTACTATGACTGTTAACACTGATGAGTCTGGTAAAGTTAACTGAAAAAGAAACCAGACACTAACATGAAAAGATATTCTCTACTAGTAAAATTAACTTGAAAAGTCAGAACCTACACAGACACTATTAGCTCAGTCGTNAACTTGTTCCTGCTATACAAACTAAACTACTATGACTGTTAACACTGATGAGTCTGGTAAAGTTAACTGAAAAAGAAACCAGACACTAACATGAAAAGATATTCTCTACTAGTAAAATTAACTTGAAAAGTCAGAACCTACACAGACACTATTAGCTCAGTCGTGTCCGACTCTTTGCGATCCCATGGACTGTAGCCTACCAGGCTCCTCTGTCCATGGAATTCTCCAGGCAAGAATACTGGAGTGGGTTGCCATTTCCTTCTCCAACTATTAGCCCAGCTGGACCCAAATAAGAACTATTTGGAACTTGTCAATTCTCCCCATCCTTTAGATTTTCATTATCAAAAAGTCTGATAATTCTTTAATGTTAGTGTATACTCCTTACCACTTTTTCAGATCCAGAGATTTAATCTGAATAAAACCTTTTAGCACTTGGATGCTCCTGCAGAAATAAACACCTTTTGCCACAACATCACTGCTTCAACAGAAAGTCAAGAGCGCTGCTGGGATTATTCTTGCCCATCAAAATCTCTGCCACCCAATTTATATCCAACCATTCAAGAAAACTACAGATGACATTCTCCTCACACACAAGATAGCCAGCCAGCAGCTTCAGTGCCAACGCCAAAGCCATTCAAAGATGTTGAAAACTGGTAGATTTTGACTTGAAAATTGTAAACTGAAACACTGACTAACTTTTACCGTTATGGATGGACTTGAGGCAAACTTGGTTCATGTCATTGCATTGATGAAATTAAATTCTTGTAAAATAGCTCTGTCTGATGTTAACTTCATACTTTCATCTGCTTTAAAAAAAGAAAAAAGAAAGTTAAAGAATTGATTAGAGTTTCCACATTAAAGCAAAATCTCTGTTCTAATACATTCTTTCACACTTCAATTTGAACAGATGATCCACTCTGTTGAGTGAATGAATGCATAAAAGTCATGCTGGTTTAATTTTTGCAGTTCTTTTATGCTACCTCCGAGCGTATTTATCCCTTCACCAAAGATTTACTCGTTTCTTTTTTGGGTTAGAGGCCAATGGTTTTTAACAAGATGCATGATGCTCTTCTTGGGATTTGGAAACAGGCAGGATCAGAACCGTCAAACTGTTACAGAACTCTACGTATTCATCATAGGATGGCTGAAGTTTCAGGATCCAATCAAGTTACTATGTGGGAATTAGGTACTTTATGCTCAATATTATTAGTCATTGAAAATGCAAATTAAATCCAAAATGAGTTACTTGAGAGAATGGCTACAGAATTAAAATTAAAACTGACAATTCCATCTCCTGACAAGAATGGGGAGCATCTTGAATTGTCAGATTTTGCTGATAAAATGCAAAATACTACCATCACTATGGAAAACAGCTTGATATTCACACAATAACCTGCCTCTGCATGTATGTAGCAGCTTTATTTGTAATAGCACAGAACTGGAAACAACCTAAACCTCTCTCAAATGAGGAAGGGAAAAACAAATTGTGGTTCATTCACATTAGGGATTACTCAGGAATGAAAAGAATTGACTCTTGAAACTTGCAACGGTGTGAATGAAACACAGATGCACTCATAGGTGTAGTTCAGTTCAGTTGCTCAGTCGTGTCCGACTCTTTGCGACCCCATGAATCGCAGCACGCAGTTAGTAGAAAGCTAAAATTCTACTCTCCTCTAATATGACATTCTAGAAATACACAAAATTATAAGAATGGAGAACAGATAATTGGTTCTCCAAAAAGAAAGAAAGGAGGGCTTAAACACAAGGACTAGCATACAGGGAGAGTGATGGAACTATACCAGTATCTTAACTGTGGTGGTGGTGATGAGTATATGCACTTATCTAAACTCACAGAACCATTGACCCAACTGTGTGAATTTTATTATATGAAAATCTTTAAATTTGAAGAACACAAATTTAGCAAAGTGAATTTTGAACAATTAATAGTCTCTGCAGTAGGAAAAGTATGATTTTCTTCTCTGGAACAACAGAACATTCAAGCCCAGATACTAGCACATGATGACTGATGAAAATTCTTGTAACAACTCTTGGTCAGAGAAAGTACAAAATGAGCCTGGAACACCTTGTGACAAAAATTTTAAAAGTATTAAAATAATGATCAGTTCAGTTCAGTGCTTAGTCATGTCTGACTCTTTGTGACCCCATGAATTGCAGCACTCCAGGCCTCCCTGTCCATCACTAACTCCCAGAGTTCACTCAGACTTACGTCCATCGAATCAGTGATGCCATCCAGCCATCTCATCCTCTGTCACCCCCTTCTCCTCCTGCCCCCAATCCCTCCCAGCATCAGAGTCTTTTCCAATGAGTCAACTCTTCGCATGAGGTGGCCAAAGTACTGGAGTTTCAGCTTTAGCATCATTCTCTCCAAAGAAATTCCATGGCTGATCTCCTTCAGAATGGACTGGTTGGATCTCCTTGCAGTCTAAGGGCCTCTCAAGAGTCTTTTCCAACACCACAGTTCAAAAGCATCAATTCTTTGGCACTCAGCCTTCTTCACAGTTCAACTCTCACATCCATACATGACCACTGGAAAAACCATAGCCTTGACTAGACGGACCTTAGTCAGCAAAATAATGTCTCTGCTTTTGAATATGCTATCTAGGGTGGTCATAACCCTCCTTCTACAGAGTAAGCGTCTTTTAATTTCATGGCTGCAATCACCATCTGCAGTGATTTTGGAGCCCCCCAAAATAAAATCTGACACTGTTTCCACTGTCTTGATGACACATACTAAAAAGACACATGTCAGCTTGAAAGGGTTCCCACTTACAAAACATGGGATAATATTAATGGACTTTAACCCATTAAAAAATAGAAATCCATAAAGTCATATTGGTGCATATGTATACATATGTATACAAAGAGAGAGGGAAATAAAAGGTAATTTTTACTTACAATAGGGTGTTAATACATTTAGTAGGAATTATGGAGTTAGAATTAGAAAATAATTATTTGACAGCTATTACAGTGAACATCAATAGATGCTAAGACTCTTGGGTTAAAGTATTTTTTAAGAGTGGAATGTTTATGTAGTTTCAAAGACATTCCACAAAGTACTTATTAATTACAAAGAGGTAAATGGAGAAACTAAGTAGATACCACATTAATCAAATAATTAAAATTAATGTAACAGTGTAACAAAAATCATGTGCTACTTAATGAAATGCAATAAAAGGAGTACAATATCACCTCTATGATGTTCTTTTCAAAGTGCATAATATTAATTTACTCATNTCCAAAGAAATCCCAGGGCTGATCTCCTTCAGAATGGACTGGTTGGATCTCCTTGCAGTCTAAGGGCCTCTCAAGAGTCTTTTCCAACACCACAGTTCAAAAGCATCAATTCTTTGGCACTCAGCCTTCTTCACAGTTCAACTCTCACATCCATACATGACCACTGGAAAAACCATAGCCTTGACTAGACGGACCTTAGTCAGCAAAATAATGTCTCTGCTTTTGAATATGCTATCTAGGGTGGTCATAACCCTCCTTCTACAGAGTAAGCGTCTTTTAATTTCATGGCTGCAATCACCATCTGCAGTGATTTTGGAGCCCCCCAAAATAAAATCTGACACTGTTTCCACTGTCTTGATGACACATACTAAAAAGACACATGTCAGCTTGAAAGGGTTCCCACTTACAAAACATGGGATAATATTAATGGACTTTAACCCATTAAAAAATAGAAATCCATAAAGTCATATTGGTGCATATGTATACATATGTATACAAAGAGAGAGGGAAATAAAAGGTAATTTTTACTTACAATAGGGTGTTAATACATTTAGTAGGAATTATGGAGTTAGAATTAGAAAATAATTATTTGACAGCTATTACAGTGAACATCAATAGATGCTAAGACTCTTGGGTTAAAGTATTTTTTAAGAGTGGAATGTTTATGTAGTTTCAAAGACATTCCACAAAGTACTTATTAATTACAAAGAGGTAAATGGAGAAACTAAGTAGATACCACATTAATCAAATAATTAAAATTAATGTAACAGTGTAACAAAAATCATGTGCTACTTAATGAAATGCAATAAAAGGAGTACAATATCACCTCTATGATGTTCTTTTCAAAGTGCATAATATTAATTTACTCATGAGGAAATACCAGACAGACCCAAATTGAGAGGCATTATGCAAAAGAATTGGTGTATAATATTTAAACGTATCAAAGTTATTAAAGTCAGGGAAAGACTGACTATTCCAGATTGATGAAGAGTGAAAAGACATAGCAACTAAAATCAAATCTTGGATTATATCTGCTTGTTCTAGAAAGAAATTTTTGAAATAATTGGCCAAAAAGAATGGGTTCTTATACTGATAGAGTGAAAGTGTTAGTTTCTTGGTCATGGTTGACTCTTTGTAACCCCATGGACTATGAACCACCAGGCTTCTCTGTCCATGGGATTCTCTATGCAAGAATACTGGAGTGGGTAGCCATTCCTTTCTCTTGGGGTGGGGTGGGGGGTCTTCTCAACCCAGGGATCAAACCCTGTCTTCTGGATTGCAGGCAGGTTCTTTACCATGTGAGCCACCAGGGAAGTCTGTTGTGTCAATATTTATTTCTCATTGTTGATGAGTATATTGTGGTTATATAATAGAATGTTTTACAGAAATTCCCCACTTAACCATTTGGGGGTAATAAAATGTCATGTCAGCAACTTACTGCCAATATGTTTTTTAAAAAGTTATTTCTATTAATTTTGTTTGAAAATAAAAGAGCTTTCAAGACAGCCTTTTGTGATTATTGGTTGTGTGTCAATATGTAGGACTTTGACAAACTATGTGAAATGCCTTTCAGGATATTCTTTTGATGAGGAGAATAAGAAAAGTGTGTTCTACTAGCTGCCATCTTTTATTGTTTTATGGGTTGCTGCACATGTATTAACTCTTTTGTACTCTCAAGTTCCACATGCATGTAGAACAGAATGAGTTCTCTCTAAACTGACCCTAGAGAATCCAACAAAGAATTCTTAAAGGAAGTTAAGGGAGTACATAGTGGGCTTAAGGTGATATCAAGTAGAACATTGCATAAAGCTGTGCTGAACTAGTTTCCAGAGAGGTGACTGGAAAGAATCAGGTGACATAGGGTACCAGAAATGGTAAGAAAAAGTGAACACCCTGACATCATTCAGATGGCTCCTGCCCTCTATTATATCTGGCTACCCACCTACTATATGGAGCCTAATGTTTGTGACTGAGGGGTGGTAAAACATAAGTTCATTCCAGAGTCAGTTCAGATGTTGGCCAAATACAACCTTTGTAAAAGGTAAGATGGAATCATTAGTGGAAAAATTGCAGTGGCCAGAGCTACTGGAGATATTTTTAGAATACTATTCTTAACTACAGAAGGTTATATATTTGCTCTGGAAGCCAGTCTATATGTGAGTTCAACAACTGAGGCTTGCCACATAGCATCCTTATGCAACAAATATACTACTAATGCCATCGGATTGACTTGACCATAAGTTCCTGTGACTTAAGGAAGTCATAAGAAAGACTTCATTTTAAACCTATGTTCTATGTGAAACTGGCACATTTTTGTATCCAAGAACAATATTAAATTGCCTTCAAAATTCACAGAATTCCATCAGACACTGAAACTCTTTATGGTAGTTATGAATGGATAAAGAAATTGAAAAAAAATTTTTTAAAAAGGAAATAGATGTCCCAGAACAGATGGCTATCTCCAAACTCCTAAAATATTCACTTGTTTTTTTCTTCAGAGTCAATAGTCCACCTCCTCACACATGCCTTGCAGTTTTACTTGGGCAGATAGCTTCTTTCCTGATCCTTGTTCACCAGGTTCAATTGAAATGATATTATCAATACTGTGAACCAATATGATGGCATGGCATCTGCAGAATGTCAAGATAATTCTGTTTATCAGAGTCTTTGCAGAACTGGCCACTATGTTAATGGATGAAATAAAAGACAGATAAGTCCAACAGGTTCTGAAGTGATGCATAAATGGTGTCCAAAATAAGCCAGTAGCAAATAACAGAATCTGGAAAACAGAGCAAATGAGATTTTTACTGCTGTCATAAAAAATTAGCACAAAACTTAGAGGCTTAAAACAACCCCTGTTTATTATCTCACAGGCTGTTTGCTTAGGGCCCAGTTTCACTCCATGAAGTGGATCCACATGGCTTTGGCTCAGTCATCTCAGCCCTTATCTTCTCAAAGGTTTCTTCTTTTTCATGAAAAATGGTTCATACTTGCAACTGAGTAGCCATCCCCACTTTATTCTCTGTCATTCAATGAGCTTTTTTTTTTTTTCTTTTTTAGTTGTCAGCACTTTTAATCCAAGCTGGTATTGGTTCACCCAATACAATTCTCCCCAAACTTTGTGATTTAGCGAGCTGCGTACAGCACTTTTGAGATTTGAAGAAGCCTCTTCTCCTAGCTTTTTGAGACACAGCTTTCACTCTTTCTGAGGTTTCAAAAAGTATCCTTCACTGTCACCCTAGGCTTAATGTTTACTATGAGTTGTGTGTCACTAGTAGCATCCAGAATATGATCTTTATCTGAATTAGTTTCTATTTCTCTTCAATAATTTTCAGAGTTTTCGGCCAGAAAACACTGAAAGTGAAAGTCATTCAGCCATGTCCAACTCTTTGCAACTCCATGGACTATACAGTCCATGAAATTCTCCAGCCCAGAATACTGGAGTGGGTAGCCATCCTCTTCTCCAGGGGATCTTCCCAACCCAGGGATTGAACCCAGGTCTCCAGTATTGCAGGCAGAATCTTTACTATCTGAGCCACCAGGGAAGCCCAGAAAACCCTAAGGATAGGAAAAAAAACTTTTTTTTAACACAGCAAGTAGAAACTAATTTTGCTTAAATACTGAACAGTTATTTCTTTAGTTCATCTAAGTTTTCTCACATTTTATGAGAGGAAACTAAATATATCTAGTTGGCCTTTCCAACTTTTACCTAGAAATCTTATCAAAGTTACTAAATACTGTTTTTCATGTTACTGCTGGTGACAGTCCCACCAATCATTTTGTAGAACAAATTTGAGTCCTTTTACTTCAGCCTCCAACAGCAATTTTCTTTATGCTCTCAGGCCTTCACCTGACTCCTGGTTCCAAAGCATGTGCCATGTAGTTTACTGTTTGTTATGATAATACCCACCTCTGGTTACCAATTTCTGTTGCAGTTTTCTCTTGCTGTATAAGAAATCACCTTAAAACTTAATGACTCAAAACAAGAAGTATTTATTTGTTCATGATTCTTTAATATTGAGTGGGCTTGATTGGAACAGCTTGCTAGTGTTCCCTACTGTATCTCTTAGGACTGGATGCTCATGAGAACTTTTCTCACACACTCGGTATCATAGCTGGGATAGGTAGAACAACTGGAGCCAGGCTGGACATCTCTCTCTCTCTCTCCATATGGCTTTTCCATGTCTTCCTCAAGGCTTGGTAACTGGGGTCCAAAAAAAGTAATCCAAGAAAACAAGCACTAATGTTCCAAGTTCTTACTGAGCTTCCACTTGCATTATGTTTCTAATGCCTCAGTGGTCAAAGCTAATTGCATCTAGTTGCAAGGTCAAATTTGGAATCAACAGGAGTGAAAAACACAGAAAAGTGTTCATTCCAAAAGGTTCTAGGTTCATTGAGGCCACCAAGTAACTATATACAACAAGTTTCTTATATAAATTTCCTGCCTTCAGTCTCACTGTGTCTCCTGCCTCATCCATTCTGTAGACAGTTACTAGCATGCATGTTTTGTCTTTTTGAAATAGAGATTTTATACAAACCACATTGTTTGAAGAATATATTATCATTTAAAAAGTTGTGTAAGTATATATTCTCATTATATATCAAGTTTAAGCTTCAGGCAAATTAACTAATTCTATCATATTAATATATGGATACAGAGGATCTGAAATATTTTCTATTATAGCACAACACTTATTATTCTATTCATAGCAACAACTAATGAGCACTGAGTGCTTACTGTGTGCCACTATGGTAGGTGATTTTGTGCATCATGTGTGTTTAAGGAAATAACATTTATAGGAGTGAAACAAAGTCAAACTGTTGCTCATGTGCAGGAGCTGCCATGCAAATCTAGGTATTTTTGTTTCTAGAGAATGAAATATTAACCACTTAAACAATACTATATATTTTATATCGCTTTTGCTAATTCCTTCTCAAATGCTTTCAAACAATCCCTCTATTTACTTTCATGGGATCCAAATCACCGGAACGATGAATGCAGCCAAGAAATTAAAAGACATTTGTCTCTTGGAAGGAAAGTTATGACAAACCTAGATAGTGTATTAAAAAGCAGAGACTTCACTTTGCCAACAAAGGTCTGTATAGTCAAAGTTGTGGTTTTTCCAGTGGTCACGTACAGATGTGAGAATTGGACCACAGAGAAGGCTGAGTGATGAAGAATTGATGCTTTTGAATTGAGAAGTCAATTGAGAGAGTTGTTTGGACAGCAAAGAGATCAAACCAGTCAATCATAAAGGAAATCAGCCTTGAATATTCATTGAAAGGACTGATGCCGAGGCTTAAGCTCTAATACTTTGGCCACCTGATATGAAAAGCCAACTCATTGGAAAAGACTCTGATGCTGGGAAGGACTGAAGGCAAAAGGAGAAAGGAACAGCAGAGGATGGGATAGTTAGAGAGCATCACTGACTTAATGGTCATGAATTTGAGCAAACTCCAGGAGATAGTGGAGGACAGAGGAGCCTGGCATGCTACAGTCCGTGGGGTCAAAAAAAGTCGGATATGACTTAGTGACTAAACAACACAAGCAGTCCTACAGAAAAAAAATCTATCTGAATGGTTTCTCATAATAATAGAGCTCTCATAATAATAATTTGCTGTATTTTCTGCCATTCACTGGATACACAAACACTTCCTTGCTGTGCCATTGCTCGTGCTCATTTGTCTTTGAAATGGATTATTTCACCCAGAATGGGGAAATTCTACTTATTTCTAGCATCTCAATTCAAATGGCACAGTTCCTTCATAATCTTCCACAACAATCCATATTTCACTCTCTTCTTTTACAGCTAAAGTGGAGATGTATTCTGGTTTGCTTGAAGCAGCCATTGTTATAGTCCTATTGTTTCAAAGTAAGTATTAATAGCTTAGTTTTCACCATCAAGAGTACCATAGTTCTGAAATGATTCTTACCCACAATTAATCAAGCCTAGTTCTGAACTCAAAATGTAGATTATTAATATTATGGGAGAACATTTATATTATAAATGTTGTTTCTATTACAATGTGAACATTTGGAATATATACTTTATTAGTATTTTGTCTCCAAGGCCTTTTAGAATGTCTGTGCCAAGAATGATTTTTCAGTAAATGAAAGGTAAGAATATTCAGAATAATTAAAACTCCTTCCATTTTCCAGCAGAACTGATAATGTTGAGTCCCATACAACTGATAACTATAAATTTGAAGTCAACCAATTCACTAAATTTCATTTCCAATCTCAAAGAAGGGGAATGCCAAAGAATATTCAAACTACCATACAGTTTCACTTATTTCTCATGCTAGTAAGGTTATTATGCTCAAAATCCTTCATGCTAGGCTTTAGCAGTATGTGAACCAAGGACTTCCAGCTTTACAAGCTGGGTTTAGAAAAGGCAGAGGAACCAGAGATCAAATTACCAATATTCATTAGATCATAGAGAAAGCAAGGGAGTTCAAACATCTACTTTTGTTTCATTGACTACATAAAAGCATTTGACTGTGGATCACAACAAACTGTGGAAAATTCTTGAAGAGATAGGGCTACCAGATTACCTTACCTGTCTCCCAAGAAACCCATATGTGGGTCAAGAAACAATAGTTAGAACCTTTCATGGAATAACTATATTGGTTGAAAATTGGGAAAGGAATACGACAAGGCTGCATGTTGTCACTCTGTTTATTTAACTTGTGTCCAGAGTACATGAAGCAAAATGCCAGGGTGGCTCAGTTACAAGCTGGAGCCAAGGTTGTTAGGAAAAATATCAACAGCTTCAAATATGCAGATGATACCACTCTAATGGCAGAAAGTGAAGAGGAACTAAAGAGCTTCTTGATGAGGGTGAATGAGGAGGGGGAAAAAACTGGTGTAAAACTCAACATTCAAAATAGTAAGATCATGGCATCCAGTCCCATCTCTTCATGGCAAATAGAAGGGGGAAAAGTAGAAGCAGTGACAAATTTTTTTTCCTTGGGCTCCAAAATCACTGCAGATGGTGACTGCAGCTGGAATTAAAAAAACACTTGCTCCTTGGAAGAAAACCTATGACAAACCTAGATACTATATTAAAGAGCAGAGGTATCACTTTGTCACCAAAGGTCTATATAGTCACAGCTATAGTCTTGACATAAAGAAGGACCATAAAGAAGGCTTAGTGCCAAAGAACTGATGCTTTTGCATTGTGGTACTGGAGAAGACTCTTGAGAGTTCCTTGGACAGCAAGGAGGTCAAACCAGTCAGTTCTAAAGGAAATCAATCTTGAAAATTCATTGGAAGGACTGATGCCAAAGCTGAAGCTCCAATACTTTAGCCACCTGATAGGAAGAACAGACTCACTGGAAAAGATTATGAGGCTGGGAAAGATTGAGGGTGAAAGGAGAAAAGAGCAGCAGAGGATGAGATGTTTGGATAGCACCACTGACTATGATGTTTGGACATAAATTTGAGCAAACTCCTGGAGATAATGAAGGGCAGGGAAGCCTGATGTGCTACAGTCCTTGGAGTTGCAAAGAGTCAGACATGACTTAGGGACTGAACAACAGTTCACCGAAAACATATTGCTGAGTGCCAAAAATTAGTGTGATTTGGTCTTTCACTAAATTGGACATTTATCAATTTGCTTTTAGGCAAATTGGCACCCTATGAATTGCGTCTTGGTAAATCTACTAATACTCTCTGTAAAATGACCTTAAAAGAGTCAACCTGTATAATCAAAGAACTTGATTCTGTGTGGTTTGATTTGTAGGGAGAGCAAATTAAGCTGCATAAAATTTTCTTCTTTATCGTTATTTTTGTCAGGAGGACAAATAACAATTTTTATTTTCTTCCTTCTTCTAGACGTCAAAATCCTGGTCGGCTTAATGAATCCCATCTTTAAAACGAAAAGAAAAGAAAATAGCTTATCTTAATGCCAAAATTGCTTTGAAAGTCATCCAGGATTTAGAGAAAGCCTAAAAAGTATGTGAGCAGTATACTTTGCTCTTAGTCCCCACCCCTTTTCAATTCAAAGCACTGCTTCTCATGTGTTAATTCAATAGAAAAGAGACATGGTATCAAGTCTGTCTCTCCAGTATGTACTACATACTGGGAAATGTGATCAATGTATTTATTCATTTTAACCAAATTCAACCACAACAAAACAATTTAGAGGCCCCATGGAGTCTATTATAGTGGGATTTTACCTGTACTTTGATAGAATTAAAGGACCCTACACAGAAATCAGCTATTTAAACGTCATCCACAAGGTGCTGAATCATGTCTTTCTCTGAAGGAGAACATAATTTACCTTCGTTTTGGACAGAGCCTAATTAACTCATATTTTGGATAGTACCACTGCTGGTGTCTGACAAAGTGCTCTGCATCCCGCCACTCGCAAAATTCTCTATGTAGAAAACCCCTATGAAATTTCCTCAGCAGAATTCTGCATAAATTTCTTGGAAATAGCTCAGACTTTTTGTTCTGTTTCTGATGCTTATAGGGGAATTTTTTCACATTAAATAATATCGTTGATTAGGAATCAAACATTTGTTTACACAACTTTGTCTTAGCCACTTACCTTTCTTCCCCAAATGTGTTTTAATATATATGGTAAATACCGCATAATTACTTTATATAGTCATAACATCTACTGAACTAGGATATAATGATAAGCAATAATCACCAGAAAGCCTTCTCATTATAATTGTTTTAGCATTTGATAGAAGGTTTGCCTAAGGCAAAGCCAGGAGCTTCATTTATTTCAAAGAGATAAAAACAAGAAAATATGCACATTTTGCATTAAATGTTATTATGCAACCAAGGTCTTGAGAAGTGGAGAGGAAATTTATATTCACATGTAGATTCTTTCTAAGCTTTGAGGCTTCCTAGTGACCACAGAGACACTGTCATCCCAGCCAGTCTGCAAGTCTAACTGCCAGCGCAGTCTGAGAACCCAACAATTGCACACATATTGGTAACAACATTAGATTTCCGTGTGACAAGAAATTTGCTATTATGTGTTATTTTTTTAATTGTAAAGCTGATGAGTTTAAGTCAACATATCTCTTTCCTGCTCCTTCTGCTTGTCAGCTGTAGCTAGATTGATAAAATGCAAATGAACAAATCATTAACGAGTACTGGTTATGAATCTCTCAGGCAGTTCAGGACCCTATCAAATCCTGCACCTATTACTTTGTGTGATTGATGTACTATTGTAAGTGATTGTTCCTGATCTTATTAAATCTTATTGATTTTTTTCCCAGTTTCTATTTTATGCAGGGCCAGGCTTGGACTATTATGAATGTTGCTGAACACTGTTAATCAAGCTTACACAGCTATTTTGATGGCAAACAATTAGAACTCTGCCGCTCTACCTTGCAATTAGCTTCAGGGATATGGACCTCAGCACCATAATAATGAAAGAGACCTCCTTCCAGCACGGTAATGAGATTTACAGTTATGACCCCAAATAACCTCTGAAAATAACCAATCTGCAAATTTAGATGTATTTATCAATAATTTCTCCCTTTTATGAAAATGAATTTGTGGAATTTTCTCAACAATAATACTTTCCAGAGCACTCATTTTTCTTATCTCTTTAGTATATCACAAATAAAACTTAAACAATTTTGATTATGTAAATTGCTATTATAAACATTTTATATGATAGCTAACACACAAATTAAAAACTCTCAAGTAATTCCTTAAATAGATTCATAATATTCATATTTTCCAAATATGACACTAGAATATGTTCAATGAAATACAGATCATAAGGATTATTCATTTTTTTCATTGATTCAGTCTTCGAAATTTAATTAAGCATCTACTATCTGAATTGAACTACGGTCAAATCTATGAATCCTACAAAGATAATTGAGCATTATTTCCTGCTCTAGATTGCTCTTGCATAATATTATGAATGTGTAAATTAAAATTGTTCAAGTATTCTTGCAAATATAATTTTATTTCAAATTTATACTAGAAAATCCCAGAGACAAATTATATTCCAAACCTTCTCTACATTCCTTAATTATTTCGAATCCCTTATTTCTAGAGAAGCACATCGTCTGCTGCCTCATTTAGAAAGTAGAACCTGGTGATATTTTTCTCTTTCAATTGTATCTTTTCCCTCTTGTCACTTAAAGAAGAGGTACATGTCTTTGCCTATTTCCTCACCAATGATTTTATTCCCATACTCTCTTCCCTTCCTATTTGCCTTATTGCATTCACTTTATGTTTCCTGTTTATAATCATATTCTTTTAACAAACTCTTTTCTTTATAAAGGAACAATTTACCAACTTCCTAAAACAAAAGAAACTGAGTAACTAACCATCTCAGTCCATAAGTAATCTGATATTACATAACTCTACAATTTTGTTCACTTTTCTGCCAAAATTCTGCAGCTGATGTTTGATAACTATGATCTTCACTGTAAGGCATATGGCATTTTGAAGAACAGCTCTGTTGGCAAAGGCTAAAAATAAACCATTAAACATCCAGAGTGTTTGATAACAAGAAAAGTGTTAACACAGACTTCACCCATCCTAGAGCCTCATTAAATGTCAGGCATGGGGTGAAGTTGATACAGGGGTCTGAGTTGTGATAAGACTCAGGTATATTAGTTGTCTACAGTTACAACATCTGGCCTATTATTAGTGGGGCCAAAATGACTCACGATTAAACAAATAGTCATTTTGATTTCAACTTCCCTATTTTTCTTAGTGGTGCGTTGCAATGAGAAGTAGAAAGAGCAAGATAGTAGTTATTGGGTCAGAAAGTAGTGGATTTGAAATCTTGTCTAAAACTATGGATGAGCTATGTAATAGTATTTTACCTAATTCCTCCAAAGCCTCAGTTTCCTTTTCTGATATTTAGAGCTCACTGTAAGCCATTGTAAGGGTTAAAAATCATGTATATTGCATGGCACAAAACCAAAACATTTTAAAATGGCTTCTTCATTCATGCCATTTTTTTCTTCCAGTCAACTTTGAGATAAATAAGTCTCCTAATTGTCTACCCGTCTACCCATGGCCAATGCTAATTAGACTCAAGCCTAAGCCAGAGAGGAATCTCAAAATCCTTTCCTTCTCCCACTGCTCCTATATTTGAACTAACACAGGAAGAGATTATCAGCATTTGAGAGTGGAACTTCTATTCCATAAAATCTAAGTCAAGTTCAGTTCAGTTCAGTCGCTCAGTCGTGTCCGACTCTTTGCGACCCCATGAATCGCAGCACGGCAGGCCTCCCTGTCCATCACCAACTCCCAGAGTTCACTCAGACTCACATCCATCAAGTCGGTGATGCCATCCAGCCATCTCATTCTAGGTCGTCCCCTTCTCCTCCTGCCCCCAATCCCTCCCAGCATCAGAGTCTTTTCCAATGAGTCAACTCTTCGCATGAGGTGGCCAAAGTACTGGAGCTTCAGCTTTAGCATCATTCCCTCCAAAGCAAACCCAGGGCTGATCTCCTTCAGAATGCACTGGTTGGATCTCCTTGCAATCCAAGGGACTCTCAAGAGTCTTCTCCAACACCACAGTTCAAAAGCATCAATTCTTCAGCACTCAGCTTTCTTCACAGTCCAACTTTCACATCCATACATGACCACTGGAAAAACCATAGCCTTGACTAGACGGACCTTTGTTGGCAAAGTAATGTCTCTGCTTTTGAATATGCTATCTAGGTTGGTCATAACTTTTCTTCCAAGGAGTAAGCGTCTTTTAATTTCATGGCTGCAGTCACCATCTGCAGTGATTTTGGAGCCCAAAAAATAAAGTCTGACACTGTATCCACTGTTTCCCCATCTATTTCCCATGAAGTGATGGGATCAGATGCTATGATCTTCGTTTTCTGAATGTTGAGCTTTAAGCCAACTTTTTCACTCTCTTCTTTCACTTTCATCAAGAGGCTTTTTAGTTCTTCTTCACTTTCTGCCATAAGGGTGGTGTCATCTGCATATCCGAGGTTATTGATATTTCTCCCGGCAATCTTGATTCCAGCTTGTGTTTATTCCAGTCCAGTGTTTCTCATGATGTATTCTGCATATAAGTTAAATAAGCATGGTGACAGGATACAGCCTTGACGTACTCCTTTTCCTATTTGGAACCAGTCTGTTGTTCCATGTCCAGTTTTAACTGTTGCTTCCTGACCTACATACAGATTTCTCAAGCGGCAGGTCAGGTCGTCTGGTATTCCCATCTCTTTCAGGATTTTCCACAATTTATTGCAGTCCACACAGTCAAAGGCTTTGGCACAGTCAATAAAGCAGAAATAGATGTTTTTCTGGAACTCTCTTACTTTTTCCATGATCCAGCAGATGTTGGCAAAGTCTTCATCAATTCAAGACAAAGCTTAAAGCAAGTTAAAACTATTGGGAAGTGTCTGCACAGCCTGCCAATACCGGCAGAGAATGTGTTTACTTTTACATATCCAAAGGTAGAAAGAAATGAAGAGACAGAGATAAAAAAAAAAGAAAGCCAGAAGGAGAGAGAGAAAGACAAACAGAGAGAGTGTTTTAGCATACATTCACATCCAAATGAGCACAGTAGTCCTTGGTCTTGATGTTCTCTAGTTGTGAAACCTGGCTGTGTTTTACTAGCGTGAAACATAATCTTAACTTTCCCTTACGTTTATTTATCTTTTTGCTTGAGCTAATCTTAGTGAATCTTTGTCCAATACATTGCAGTGTCTGTTATTTATTTCTTTAAAGGGCATTTATGATGACCTATTCTAGTCTTCAGAGAACAAAAGTGAAACAATTAGATAATCCTGCCCTTTGAAGTTTTCATTATACTTCCTCTTTTACAATATTCTTCTCTCAAAGCCTTGGAATAATTTACGTTACTTAACTGTTTTAAGTCAGGAAATCTTACTTGTAGATAGACATTGCCTGTACTTTCCACTGTCTTGGCCCTTGGTCAGACCCTCAAGGCTGCATATATGCTTATTGAAACAGACTGTTTATCTTTTGTTTTGTAAAATGCCAGACTATCCTACAGACTTCCAGACAGATCTTCATAAAGCCAGTCTTTGAATATGTGATTTCCTCGTTTTTAAAATATTGATGACTAACTATTCTAACCACAATCAAATAAAATTTAAGAGAAACTATAACTTTTCACTTATTGATAAATCTAACCTCCTTCCCCATATGTTAAAAGCTTACTAACATCAACCTATTTTTCTGACTAGATTTCCTACCAATTTTTCAATTGATTTCTCTGAATTATTAATATTATATATAATTTCATACTTGCATTTCTGTTTTGTGGTTATATTTTCTTTCCTAGCATAAAGTATTTTTTTCTCTGTTTGAATTTTAACTTATGGGAATCTTTTTATACTTTGCAATAATACTCTTTGAATCATAGCCTTATTATTTTTTCAGCTATATAAAATTGAGAAGGTATTTAAACAATCTTGTCTCAATTGTCTTACCTATATAAAATAGCACTTCCCTCATAAGGCTGTTTTATTTATTTTTTTAGTATTGCAATAGACAGTCTCTGAATTTCCTCCATGGTTCAATGGTAAAGAATCCACCTGCAGTCAGGAACTGTGGGAGATGCTGGTTTGATCCCTGGGTCAGGAAGATCCCTGGAGGAGATCATGGAAACCCACTCCAGTATTGCCTGGGGAATCCCATGGACAGAGGAGTTTGGCAGGCTACAGTCCATAGGTTCTCTAAAAGTCGGACATGACTGAAACGACTTAGCATGCCTGCAAGACCGTCTCTAAGATGGACTCTAGTGATCCTTGGCTTTATGATTTTCATATCTTTTTGTAATGCCAACCCTTTAATTATGGGCTGAACTTCTTGACTTGCTTCTAATGTATAAAATACGGCAGAAGCAATGATGTCACCTCTGAGATGAAGCAACAGATGATTGTGGTTTCCATCTTGGGTACTCTCTCTGGTTCTTCTTTGTTCTCCTTGGAGAAAATCAGTTGCCAAGCCACAAGGTAGTTCTGTGGGAAGGCCCATTTGAGTGGACCTGGAAGCAGATTTTCTGAGGCCCGCCAATAACCAAGTGAGTTTAGAAGTGTGTTCTTCAGCCTGGTGAGCCTTGAAATTACTGCCGTGTTGATCCAATGCCAACTGGAGTGTAACCTTATGAGACACCTGGAGCCAGAGGGCCCTGTTAGGCTGCACCTAGAATCCCGATCAACAGAAACTGTGAGATAATAAGTGTTTATAGTTTTAAGCTGCTAGTTTGGGGCATAATTTGTTATCCAACAATTAATGACTAAAAGGAGAATTTAATGAGATAATTCATATCAAGAGCTTATTATCAATAAAACATTAATAACAAGTATTCATATTTGTATATGTATGCTTGTATTTATATGCCTGCATATCTAAATTTGTATCCATATATACTTCATATATTTTATATGTATGCCCATATAAATATGACATCAATATATTTATGTCTTTGAGGTCAAGACATTTTTGACTTTACCTTTCCCAAGCACTGTGTTAAGCCTAACACAACATGTGAATTTATTGCATGATGAATAAATTGGTGCTAGATAGAATGACACACTTTGATCCATTAGACTTGCTTTAAGAAAACTCTGCAAGCTGCATAACTGGAATTTCTGGAATCCATTTAGGGGTGACTGTGAACTGGGTCAAAGGGAATTAAACAGATGGAATTATCTGGTTTCATTTGAGTGAGCTGCAGAAATAGAGACAGCATAGTCTTGGTTTGCATAGTCAGCAGCATATAGACTTTGATTTAATATTGGACTATATATATATATATATACATATAAATGTAAAATTAAGACCAATTTATATGATCAAAAATCATTTCAAATGCTAGTGAATAGTAAACCCACATACCACTCATCTTGAAAGCTTATATTGTGTAGGAAGAAACGTGAATTGCTTTGTGTCTGCTTTAAACATTATTGAACAGCTAGATTATGTGTTTATGTGCCGTTTTTCATTACATCCATTAGTTTAAATATTATGTGGTTTGCACAAATCAAACTGATACAGACATTCAGTTTGAAACCTGGAGGCAAGTTTCTGACCCAAAAAGCACATGGATTTGGTAGACTGACAGATCTGTGCCCAAATCCAGGTTCAGTCACTCACTACATTTCTGCCTTTGAGCAAATGATATAAACTTTCTTAATCTTGGTTTCCCATTGTCTAAAATGGGAATAACGATATTTGCCTTATAGAATTATTTTGGTGATTAAATCAGGTTATAAAATATCTGTTACACAGAAAATACTCCTCCCGTCTTCATATTTTTGAATGTTTATTAATATAAACAGTTCATAATTTTAAAAACATATAAGAACTAATGACAAAATACCATGAAAACATCCAAGTTCAGAATTAATACCTGATGTTCAGCTAATTTTTGTTGACTGTTTCATTGTGGCCAATCTTGAATGGTACAATGTTACAAAGCTAGGGACAAGAATAGCAGCCAAGCTGCCAAAAGGATTATGAATACATTCTTTGCTCACCATACTTTTAAGACTCAAAACAGTCAAATTCGCCAAAGGAATTTTACAAGAGAAACTATTTTAATCATTTCTCAGGAAGGAAGAAGTTGCTTAGATTTTCTTTCTTACAGTTAAAACTTCCTACCTCCCAAGTATCAATATATGAATATCAACTATCATGTATTTTTATTTCTTTGTTTTTAAATTATTCCTCAAGATAATTTGGAGATTAATTGAACAACGGAGGTTAAGTGATAATATAGAAACATTTGATTGAATAATATAAAAACCACAACTATAATTTTAAATACCGTGGTTTCTGTATAAATTTATGCTAGCTTTTCAAAATGGAGATTTAAGAAATAATACAGTTGACTCAAATGAGATCATTTTTTCCCTCCATCTTTGTAATCACTCTTTTGCAACTGACCTCAATTTTCCTGCATTTCTCTCCCTTCTTATAATTTCCTGACAAGACCACAACCCTAGTTAAAAGATAGCTCCCCACCAAATAAAAAATAAATAAATAAAAAGATAAGCCCAAGTGTTCACCTACTCTATGCCTATAATAGGGCTGCTGACTAGGTAGGGGAAAAAAAATTTTCAAATGCTGAGTAGCCTTAATCTATGACCATAAATCTCAAATGAACATGAAATCAAATGTGACTATCTTATCACCTTTACTGAATATATTAATATTTGCTTGCATAAAAATGACCATTTCATACCAACTTTTCTGTTCAAACTCCTCAAAATGCTCCCGAACCTTGCAATGGCTCACTCATAATGCATAATTGCCATTACCATATACACGTGAATATATACTCCCAGACAAAGAGGCACATGGAATAAAAATTTATCTTGAGTTAATAATTTTTCTTCTACATTTTTTCCATTAACATGCAAACATACTCTAATATCTTGAATCCTTAAGATTGCATTTTTCATTCATATCCCATATTGGGACTCTCATTCACATAAAATGTTTCAAAATGTCCAATTTCTTCTCTCCAAGTTTTATACCATTTTCTTTCCTCAACCTGTCCAATAAACTGTCAATGAAACTTGCCTCACTAAGGTCTTACAAGAATTATGTATGCTGAAAAATGTAGTAGTTTCTTTTCTGTTTGCTCCCATCCTTAGTAACTTTCAACATAATTGGCCAGTCCCCCTTTTTCAAAACATTCTGTAGAATTTTAAGATAATCAACTCCCCTTGTTTTCTTTCTGTAATCAAACTACTGTTTTGCAGCTCCTCTGATGGCTGTTCTTCCTTGTTTGAACTCTACACTTTGGTAGATTCCAAGAGTCCATTGTAGGCCCTTTATTCTCTCTGTATTGAATCTCTAACTAGGTAATACCATTCTATGCCACATGACTTTGAACAACCTAGACCTGATTTCTGTACAAGTGATACTCCAGGCATTTTTATAAATACTCTGACAGAAGTGTGAACATACATGCTTAGTCGTGTCTGACTCTCCGTGACTCCATGGACTGTAGCCCGCCAGGCTCCTCTGTCCACGAGATTTCCCAGGCAAGAATACTGGACTGAGTTGCCGTTTCCTTCTCTGGTTGATCTTCCCAACCCAGGGACAGAACTCAGGTTTCCTGCAATGCAAGCAAATTCTTTACCATTTGAGCCACCAGGGAAGCCCAAGAATACTGCCGTGGGTAACCTATCCTTTCTTCAGGGGATCTTGCCGACCCAGAAATCAAACCAGGGTCTTGTGCATTTCAGGTGGATTCCTTACCAGCTGAGCTACCCAGGAAGCCTGTGAACAATGTAGTGAGGATATAATCATGTAACAGTTTTTTTCCAGTTATTGCCTTCAACTATGATAGGTTAAAATTCCCATAATAATATCCATGGCAGTAAACATACCTTTCAAGTCACTTTCCACTATTAAACTAATTCAGTCAAACTCAGTTTAAAATTTAATCTTGCATCTGGTTTTTAATTAATTAATTTAGTTAGTTATTTTTGGATGGACTGAGCCTTTGTTGCTGCACACCTATTTTCTCTTGTTCTGGCGACCTGAGTATATTCTTCGTTATGGTCCATAGCCCTCTCGTTTCGGTGGCTTCCCTTCTTTAGAGCATGGGCTCTAGGGCATGTGGGCTTCAGTAGTTGTGGCAGCTGGGCTCAGTAGTTGCTGCAGACAGATTTAGCTGCTACACAGCAAGTGGGATCTTCCCAGACCAGGGGTCGAGCCCATGCTCCTTGCATGGCAAGGCAGATTCTTAGCCACTGGACCACTAGGGAACCCCTCATATCCAATTTTATAGATGTTTCTTCCCTGCTCCTAAAACTCCTGAGGAGGGAGGTATACCTAGTAGTACTTTGGTGGCTCTCAGTAAACATGCTCAGTAAACATTACTTTAGCTTTGGAGATTTAGTCACCTATCTGGGCAACATAAAGTTAGCACAGAGCATGCTGTTACACTTATATACTCAGTTACCTACTTGTCATTGCTCCTTGGCTATCCACTGGATGTCTCAAAGCTTTACAGTAAAAATATGAATCCCTCCCAGAAACCTGTTTCTCTCTGTCTTTCACATCTCACCACATGTAACTATTATCCATTCTGTTGATCATAAATTATTTTTGATTCTTCTTTACCCTTTACCTACCTCCATGGCAAGTCAAAGTAAGTCTATCTTCATTTTTAAATACTATTCCAAACTCCCTCTCTCTCTTTTTAAAATGTATTCAGTAGTTTAGGCTAAATGCTTCTTTTTTTTTAATTGGAGTGTAGTTGCTTTACAATGCTGTGTTAGTTTTTACTGTATTAGCAAAGTGAATCAGCAAATATCAGCATATATATATATATATATATATATATACACCATTTGCTGATTCATATTTGGATTTCCTTTTTTGGATTTTGGATTTCCTTCTTTGGATTTCCTTCCCATTTAGGTCACCTCACAGTACTGAGTAGAGTTTCTTGTGTTATACAGTGGGTTCTCGTTAGTTACCTATTTTATACATGGTATCAATAGTGTATACATGTGTCAGTCCCAGTCTCCCAATTCATTACACCCCCACTTCTCTCATGGTGTTCGTATGTTCGTTCTCTCTGTCTGTATCTCTACTTCTGCTTTGTAAGTAAGATTGTCTATACCAGCTTTTTCATATTCTACATATATTTGTTAATATATGATATTTGTTTTTCTATTTCTGACATACTTCTCTCTGTATGACAATCTCTACGCCCATCCACTCTCTACAAATGACCAAATTTTCTTCTGTATGGCTGAATGATATCCCATTATATATATATGTGTGTGTGTATATATATATATATCACATTTTCTTTATCCGTTCATCTGTTATTGGATATTTAGGTTGTTTTCAAATTCTGACTATTATAAATAGTGCATCAGTGAACACTGGGGTACATGTGTCTTTTTGAATCATGGTTTTCCTTGGCTATATGCCCAGTAGCAGAATTGCTGGGTTACATGTTAGTATTACTGACTTAGACTACAGCAGCATTTCTTACTTGACTGTTGCAATAGTTCACTAATTGGCCTCCCACTTCCTTTCTTGCCCCTCTGAACCCATTTATCACATAATAAAGAGAGTGATCTCCTCAATGTGAATCTGATTGTTGCTTCTCTCATGAATGCTTTGTGGTCACCCACTTTATTTCATACAAAGTAAAAACTCCCCACTATCACCTAAAAGACTTTAATGAGCCAGCTTTTACCCAGTTTTGGTTCCCATGTCACTCTACTACTACCCACAAGTCTTATTCGTGTTGTTTAAAAACAAAAGCTAGTTTCAACTCAGCACACAGTACTTGATACTTGCTTTCCCTGGAGCAATCTACATCTATATCTTATCATAGTAATGTCTCCTTTTTTTTTTTCTTTTTATAATTTAGATTTTGGCTCAATACAGCTCAGTTCAGTCACTCAGTCATGTCTGACTTTCTGAGACCCCATGGACTGCAGCACACCAGTCCTCCCTGTCCATCATGAACTCCCAGGGCTTACTCAAACTCATGCCCGTTGAGTCAGTGATGCTATCCAAGAGTCTCATCTTCTGTCATCTCCTTTTTCTCCTGCCTTCAATCTTTCCCATCATCAGCGTCTTTTCAAATGAGTCAGTTCTTCACATCAGATGACCAAAGTATTGGAGTTTCAGCTTTAGCATCAGTCCTTCCAATGAACACCCGGGACTGATCTTCTTTAGGATGGACTGATTGGATCTCCTTACTGTCCAAGGGATTCACACCACAGTTCAAAAGCATCAGCTCTTTGGCACTTAGCTATCTTTATAATCCAACTCGCACATACATACATGACTACTGGAAAAACCGTAACTTTGACTAGATGGACCTTTGTTGGCAAAGTAATGTCTCTGCCTTTTAATATGCTGTTTAGGTTGTCATAAGTTTTCTTCCAAGGAGTAAGCATCTTTTAATTTCATTGCTGCAGTCACCATCTGCAGTGATTTTGGAGCTTTCCAAAATAGTCTCTCACTGTTTCCGTTGTTTCCCTATCTATCCACCATGAAGTGATGCGACCAGATGCCTTGATCTTAGTTTTCTGAATGTTGAGTTTTAAGCCAACATTTTCACTCTCCTCTTTCACTTTCATCAAGAGGCTCTTTTGTTCTTTTTCACTTTCTGCTGTAAGGGTGGTGTCATCTGCATATCTGAAGTTATTGATATTTCTCCCGGCAATCTTGATTCCAGCTTGTGCTTCTTCCAGTCCAGCGTTTCTCATGATGCACTCTGCATATAAGTTAAATTAGCAGGGTGACAATATACAGCCTTGACGTACTCCTTTTCCTATTTGGAACCAGTCTGTTGTTCCATGTCCAGTTCTAACCGTTGCTATCTAATCTGCATACAGGTTTCTCAAGAGGCAGATCAGGTGGTCTGGTATTCCCATCTCTTTAAAACCTTTCCACAGTTTGCTGTGATCCACACAGTCAAAGCTTTGGCATAGTCAATAAAGCAGAAATAGATGTTTTTCTGGAACTCTCTTGCTTTTTTGAAGATCCAACGGATATTGGCAATTTGATCTCTGGTTCCTCTGCCTTTTCTAAAACCAGCTTAAACATCTGGAAGTTCACAGTTCACATACTGCTGAAGCCTGGCTTAAAGAATTTTGAGCATTACTTTACTAGCCTGTGAGATGAGTGCAATTGTGTGGTAGTTTGAACATTCTTTGGCATTGCCTTTCTTTGAGATTGGAATGAAAACTGACCTTTTCCAGTCCTGTGGCCACTGCTGAGTTTTCCAAATTTGCTGGCATACTGAGTGTAGCACTTTCACAGCATCATCTTTCAGGATTCGAATAGCTCAACTGGAGCTCGATCACCTCCACCGGCTTTGTTCGTAGTGATGCTTCCTAAGGCCCTCTTGACTTCACATCCAGGATGTCTGGCTCTAGGTGAGCGATCACACCATCATGATTATCTGGGTTGTTAAGATCTTTTTTGTACAGTTCTTCTGTGTATTCTTGCCATCTCTTCTTAATATTTTTACTTCAGTTAGGTCCATACCATTTCTGTCCTTTGTGCCCATCTTTGCATGAAATGTTTCCTTGGTATCTCTAATTTTCTTGAAGAGATCTCTAGTCTTTCCCATTCTGTTTTTTCCCTCTGTTTCTTTGCATTGATAGCTGAGGAAGGCTTTCTTATCTCTCTTTGCTATTCTTTGGAACTCTGCATTCAAATGCTTATATCTTTCTTTTTCTCCTTTGCCTTTCACTTCACTTCTTTTCACAGTTATTTGTAAGGCCTCCCCAGACAACCATTTTGCCTTTTTTGCATTTCTTTTTCCTAAGGATGCTCTTGATCCTTGCCTCCTGTACACTGTCATGAACCTCCGTCCATTGCTCCTCAGGCATTCTGTCTATCAGATCTAATTTCTTGAATATTTTCACCCTGTGAAAATTTCCTTGACCACCCAATCCACATTAACTTTCTCCATCTCCATTGTTTTTAATCATATCATTTAGCTTTAATTCTCTTCGGAATTTTTGTCACTATCCAAAATTAGCTTTTCATTTACTTGTTTAATTGATTATTGCTGTTTCTCCCAATAGTGTACCAGCTCCATAAGAAGGAGAATATTTTGTTTGGCATAGGTAATAATATATGACCATAAATCTTCATTTCTTTTCCTCTTGGATACACAGACTATATTTCCTGCCTCCCTGGCAGCTAGATGTGGTCATCTGGCTAGTGTCAGCTGATGGAATGTGGGCAGAAGTCTTCCGAAATGCTTTCATGCCTGGCTTTTAAACCATCCTGAGACCCTCAAGGATCTCTCTTCATCACCCAGACCATTGTAAACAATCTAGTGACAGACATTGAAAAACCAACAGCAGGCAGGAGCCATGATCTCTGCCTCACCATGCGGAGTGCTAAATCCAAAAACTCACTTGAACTGCAATAGGGGTGCTAAATAGCTTCTAATGCATTAAGGAACTGAAATTTTAGGGCCGTTGCTATATCTGTCTTATACATTGAGATACTTACAGTATTCTTTACCATCAAGACACAAAATATTTTGAATGAATAAATGATTGAATGTTTAATAACAATTCATATTTGCAAATTTGAGTAGTTTTAAAATCATATCTATGTGTATTTAACAGAAAGTTTTCAAGCATAGACTTTTAGATGATTTGTTTATTTCTTAGCAGCAGCTTAGGACTAGTTAGAAAGTCTAAACTAGAGGGAAGATTCAGATAGACTTATTAGATTAGTTTAAAAATCAATAACATAGTCTTCGATTCAGACAAACTATAAGAATGTAACCAAAGAGAAACTAAGTGGGAGATATTTGACTTTTCTTCTCTGAGAAAAAATAAATTTCTTTGAATAGTAAACTACAAAAATTGTTATACTTATAAAAAAACACCCCACTGACAGTCAGATGTTTTCTTTAAATCTTGTTCCAAATGAAAATCAATGTATTTCTTTATTTGAAGGATGATGGCTAAAAAGTCAAAATTAAATAATCTTCTGGAGTTATAAAAAATCATAGAAGCTGATGTTTTACTAAGCTGGTAAATGAAACTGGAAAACTTAACTCGATTTCCCAAAGTCATGGTGACAGAAGTTTGATCTGAAACTGGGATCTAGATCTTCTAATATTTAGTCACCTTTTCATTTGCTGCCAGTGTTGATTTTGAAAATTTGTTTTTTGCATAAAGTGACTACTTTTGATTTTTCATCTTAGATTTACTTGCTCACACTGAAATAATTCTCTACTTATAAATACTGAACATTATCACAATTGTTTTTAACTAACATAAATTGTTGAAAATATATTCAATGCTTTGTTCACTAGGTATAAAAGAATATATAGTTGCAAATGATAAATACAAAATCTAAAATATTTATATACTTAAAAACTATTTCAAAAATAAGGCTATCATTACCCTTTTCTCCTATTATCTCCCTTATCAAACATCACCTGGATATTTTGATTCTATCTCAACAATATTATTCATTCTCTCTCTTTATTTCTATTACCGTAGTTACAGTTCTAATTAGGACTCTCATTATCCTTTGATTAAGCTATTTCTCTGATGCCCTGAAATTAACATAGTTGTAAGAGAAGACATTTTCTCATTGTTTCAGATGGACTCTGCTATGCCTATCCCCCACAGCCTTCTCAAGTTTTGGAACATTGTTGTATCTGTTCAGTAAATTAGCAAAATTTTATTGAGCTCCTATCCTTGAGCTAGACATCATAGATATGGAGATCAACTCACTCTCCAGCCAAAGGACAGAGATTAATATAGCTTTATAAGTGCTAGAAATGTAACTCATGTAAATGTGAGTTCTCAGCTATGAAAATAAAAACAACAAAAAAGCACTTCCTGAAAGTACTGAAGAAATTTCTCTGAAGAGGTGGCAATTTAGGTGGAACTCAAAGACCCAGTAAATATCAATCAGATTAAAAAGTGGTTGAAAACTGCACTTGAACTAAAAGTCTTAAAAAGTTCAAATATTGCTAGTAGTATAAAAATTATAAGAAGTTTAGAACATTGGGAATATAGGTTAATTGGAGAAGGAAAGGTGATATGCTCCAACATCTGACATCACAAATGCAGCCAGAAGGTTCTTTATTTTCTGGCTGATTAATCAGGTGCCTTTATCTTCCTACATATCCCGTGAGCCTCCTTCCCACATCTACCTTCTTGATCAAAGAAGGTTAGAGAATGCCTGAGGGAAAGTAATGGGAGGCAAGTCTGGAAAAAAGGGAAAACCAAGTAGTGAAGTCTTTTTGAGATAATTTAAATTTTATTCTTTAGGCAATAAGAAAGCAACAAAAGATTTAACTAATCAAGTTTATGGAGAGTGTGGTCAACTAGTGGTGAAACTAACGACAGACGTCAGAGTGACGTAAAGAAGGATTTTTAAATCTCATGGCGTGATGAAGACCTAGACTAAGGCAATGGAAAAATAAACTGAAAAGAAGCAACATTCAAGAGTGATCACTGAGGCCAAGCAAACGTAGAATTATAGGCTTTGTTAAGTGAATGAGGAAGCAGAATCTAAGATCACATCAAGTTTTATAGGATGACTAGCCCTGAGTTAATAGAGAAAGCATATGTATAGAATAGTAATACAAGCAGTGAAAAAAAGTGATTTAACCTGAAGACTGGGGGAAGGAAGTGGATAATAAGATACACTTTTAGACAAATATCTGAAATTTAATGTAAGATAAACTAGATGATTTGTATTAAGGAAGATAAAGCCATAAGGAAACCTATTTTTTCATTTAAAAATACACTTTAAACATTATCAAAACTATTAGTGAATTAATGCATTAAAATATTACTAAACGTAAAATCCTAAACTTAAGCCAATATTTAAATAAAATTCTCTATCAAACTAGCTTTCTTACTGCTCCAAATTTTTTTAGAAGCCTATAACACTAATTGACTAGTGCTGTGGACATATTCTTAGAAATTCTACTTGTATTTTGAAAACCTGTTTCTCCTGAAATGCATAACAAGAAAATACTGAGTTTTAGTGAATCTTCAGTGATAAGCATGGGTTTCTAACTGCCCTCTGTTAGGAGGGCAGATTTTATTTATTTGGACTAAATAACTTCAAGCTCAGCACAACCTTGGGGCTCTCAGCTATTTCTAAGGAATATCTTAAATGACCCTATCAGCTATATCTAGTTTATTCTTACTCAAATTTTCTTGAATTAGACATATAGTAAAAATATATATATTTATGTCTTTCTGTCCCTTAAATTTCAAGTTAGAAAGAGAGTTATTAGAGTTTCAAAAAGTGTTCTCATAATAATTCCTTATACAAACCATTACTTGATGAATAACAGCTATTCTAAAACTGACTGAAAAATCTATGGCCCAGGGAGCTTATAAAACTCCTGCACTCATTTCAATCACTTAAAATATTTTTTACACTACTTTTACCTTTTAAAATATTTGTTTGCACTACCATATGGGGTTTATCATTCTGTTTGAAGCAAACATACAATAAGTACCAAGCTGAAGTTATAATCAGTTCAGTTCAGTTCAGTTCATTTCAGTCGCTTAGTCATGTCCGAATCTTTGTGACCCCATGAATCGCAGCATGCCAGGCTGCCCTGTACATCACCAACTGCCTGGGTTCACCCAAACTCACGTCCATAGAGTCGGTGATGCCATATAGCCATCTCATCCTCTGTCGTCCCATTCTCCTCCTGCCTCCAATCCTTCCCAGCATCAGAGTCTTTTCCAGTGAGTCAACTCTTCCCATGAGGTGGCCAAAGTATTAGAGTTTCAGCTTCAGCATCAGTCCTTCTAAAGAACACCCAGGGCTGATCTCCTTTACAATGAACTGATTGGATCTCCTTGCAGTCCATGGGACTCTCAAGAGTCTTCTCCTACACCACAATTCAAAAGCATCAGTTCTTCGGCGCTCAGCTTTCTTCACAGTCCAACTCTCACACTCACACATGACCACTGGAAAAACCATAGCCTTGACTAGATGGACCTTTGTTGGCAAAGTAATGTCTCTGCTTTTCAATATGCCATTTAAGTTGGTCATAACTTTCCTTCCAAGGAGTAAGCATCTTTGAATTTCATGGCTGTAGCCACCATCTGCAGTGATTTTGGAGCCCAAAAAATAAAATCTGACAGTTTCCACTGTTTCACCATCTATTTCCCATGAAGTGATGGGACCAGATGCCTTGATCTTCATTTTCTGAATGCTGAGATTTAAGCCAACTTTTTCATTCTCCTCTTTCAGTTTCATCAAGAGGCTTTTTAGTTACTCTTCACATTCTGCTATAAGGGTGTGTCATCTGCATATCTGAGCTTATTGACATTTCTCCTGGCAATCTTGATTCCAGCTTGTGCTCCCTCCAGCCCAGTGTTTCTCATGATATACTCTGCATATAAGTTAAATTAGCAGGGCAACAATATACAGCCTTGATGTACTCCTTTTCCTATTTGGAACCAGTCTGCTGTTCCATGTTCAGTTCTAACTGTTGCTTCCTGACCTGCATACAGATTTCTCAAGAGGCAGATCAGGTGGTCTGGTATTCTCATCATTTTAGAATTTTCCACAGTTTATTGTGATCCACACAGTCAAAGGCTTTGGCATAGTCAATAAAGCAGAAGTAGATGTTTTTCTGGAACTCTCTTGCTTTTTCCATGATCCAGCAGATGTTGGCAATTTGATCTCTGATTCCTCTGCCTTTTCTAAAACTAGCTTGAACATCTGGAAGTTCATGGTTCATGTATTGCTGAAGCCTGGCTTGGAGAATTTAGAGCATTACTTTACTAGCCTGTGAGATGGGTGTAATTGTGCGGTAGTTTGAGCATTCTTCGGCATTGCCTTTCTTTGGAATTGGAATGAAAACTGACCTTTTCCAGTCCTGTGGCCACTGCTGAGTTTTCCAGATTTGCTTGCATATTAAGTACAGCACTTTTACAGCATCATCTTCCAGGATTTGAAATACCTCAACTGGAATTCCATCACCTCCACTAGCTTTGCTGGTAGTGATGCTTTATAAGGCCCACTTGACTTCACACTCCAGGATGTCGGCTCTAGGTGAATGATCACACCATCATGATTATCTTGGTCATGAAGATCTTTTTTGTACAGTTCTTCTGTGTATTCTTCTCCCTTCTTCTTAATATCTTCTGCTTCTGTTAGGTCTATACCATTTCTGTCTTTTATTGAGCCCATCTTTGCATGAAATGTTCCCTTGGTATCTCTAATTTTCTTGAAGAGATTTCTTGTCTTTCCCATTCTATTGTTTTCCTCTATTTCTTTGCACTGATCACTGAAGAAGGCTTTCTTATCTCTCCTTGCTATTCTGTCATATCTGAATGGTCTAGTAGTTTTCCCTACTTTCTACAATTTAAGTATGAATTTGGCAATAAGGAGTTCATGATCTGAGCCACAGTCAGCTCCTGATCTTGTTTTTGCTGACTGTATAGAGCTTCTCCATCTTTGGCTGCAAAGAATATAATCAATCTGATTTCGGTGTTGACCATCTGGTGATGTCCATGTGTAGAGTCTTCTCTTGTGTTGTTGGAAGAGGGACATTGCTATGACCAGTGCATTTTCTTGGCACAACTCTGTTAGTCTTTGCCCTGCTTCATTCCACATTCCAAGGCCAAATTTTCCGGTTACTCCAGGTGTTTCTTGACTTCCTACTTTTGCATCCCAGTCCCCTATAAGGAAAAGGACAGCTTTTTCGGGTGTTAGTTCTAAAAGGTCTTGTAGGTCTTCATAGAACTGTTCAACTTCAGCTTCTTCCACATTACTGGTTGGGGCACAGACTTGGATTACTGTGATAATGAATGTTTTGCCTT
Organism: Neotragus moschatus; assembly: GCA_006410615.1. Taxonomy (NCBI): domain Eukaryota; kingdom Metazoa; phylum Chordata; class Mammalia; order Artiodactyla; family Bovidae; genus Neotragus; species Neotragus moschatus. The sequence goes on from SJYA01001976.1 coordinate 1,184,564, forward strand.
GGAAACGAACAGAGATCATTCTGTCATTTTTGAGATTGCATCTAAGTACTGCATTTCAGACTCTTTTGTTGACCATGAGGGCTACTCCATTTCTTTAAGGGATTCCTGCCCACAGTTGTTGGTATAATGGTCATCTGAGTTAAATTCACCCATTCTAGTCCATTTTAGTTCACTGATTCCTAGAATGTTGATGTTCACTCTTGCCATCTCCTGTTTGACCACTTCCAATTTGCTGTGATCATGGACCTGACATTCCAGGTTCCTATGCAATATTGATCTTTATAGCATCAGACCTTGCTTCTATCACCAGTCACATCCACAGCTGGCTATTGTTTTTGCTTTGGCTCCATCCCTTCATTCTTTCTGGAGTTATTTCTCCACTGATCTCCAGTAGCATATTGGGCACCTACTGACTGGGGTGTTCCTCTTTCAGTATCCTATCATTTTACCTTTTCATACTGTTCATGGGGTTCTCAAGGCAAAAATACTGAAGTGATATGCCATTCCCTTCTACAGTGGACCACATTCTGTCAGACCTCTCTCTACCATTACCCGCCCGTCTTGGGTGGCCCCCCTCGGCATGGCTTAGTTTCATTAAGTTAGACAAGGCTGTGGTCCATGTGATTAGATTGACTAGTTTTCTGTGATTATGGTTTGTGTGTCTGCCCTCTGATGCCTCTCTGATGCCTCTCGCAACACCTACCATCTTACTTGTGTTTTTCTTACCTTGGATGTGGGGTATCTCTTCACGGCTGCTCCAGCAAAGCGCAGCCACTGCTCCTTACCTTGGACGAAGGGTGTCTCCTCATAGCTTCCCCCCGACCTTGAACGTGGAGTACCTCCTGTGCAGCCACTGCTCCTTGGGTGTGGGGTTGCTCCCCTTGATGTTCCAGTACAAGAGATCAATTATCTATGCTAACCTTAACAGACCAATCTCAAGAATAACCAAAGTTACTCTTAGTTTTAGGCTTACAAATTTATTTCAACTATTACTTTGCACCACAGAGTGATGGGGTTTTGTAGGGGTTATGTAGACAATGCCTGAAAACCTAAACTGTAAGCAGAATATTGCTTCTAAGGCAGGATCTGCTGGTAACTTGTGGCTCTTTGTTAAAATTAGCCCTAATCTAGCTCTGAATTTCCTTTCCTCCAGTTGTTTAATTTCCTTTCCTCCAGTTGTAGACAAAACCCCATATTAGCAGCTTTAAGTATGATATGTGTGTGTGTGTGTGTGTGTGTGTGTGTGTGTGTGTGTGTATGTGTGTGTGTGTGTATAATCTGGAGAGAGAAATGGCAACCCACACTGGTATTCTTGCCTGGAGAATCCCATGGACAGAGGAGCTTAGTAGGGCTACAGTCCATGTGGTCACAAGAATCAGATATGACTTAGCGACTAAACCACCACCACCAGGTATATAATCATAATAAAAAAGAGAAACAAAAAAATGCATTTAGACATGACACCTATTCCTAAGAAGTTATTATCTACCTGAGAGAGACATAGAACATCTTAGAAGTTGTAGTAATAAACAAAAAAGTGAAAATTTGACCAGAAGAAAATGCTTAAGGAGGACAGAGAAATCATTTTACTTAATACAAATTAGAATTGAGGAAAAATATTAAAGGTGAGGTCTTTTTAAGTAACATATATTACTTTTGGCTTCCTAAGTGGCACAGTGGTAAAGAATTTGTCTACCAATGCAGTAAATGCTGGTTGGATCCCTGGGTCAGAAGATCCCCTGAAGTAGGAAATGGCAACCCACTCCAGTACTCTGGAGAATTCCAAGGAGAGTGGAGCCTGGCGGGCTACAGTCCGTGGAGTCGCAAAGAGTTGGACATGACTGAGCGACTAAGCACAAGTAGAAAATATTAGAAAATTTAAATAAGACTACATAAAAGTCAGTTGTAATCCTACTAACTGGAAATAAGGGCTTCCCTAGTCACAAGAGTCGGACACAACTTGGCGGCTAAACCATCAACTGGAGATAATAAACATGTTCCTGTGTTTCTTTGTGGCTCTTGTTCCTATGATTCTGTTATTTTTTAAAGGTACTATCTCTATCTCTACGTGGAGGCTATGCCATGTCTCCCAGGTATCCCTTCAGCTCAAGGCATTCACTTCCCAGCTGCTGGGAGTGTTGGAGCTGTTAGCCCTCAGCTGAGTGGCTCTCTGACAACCATTCTCAAACAAAGAGCTCCTTATGAAATTGGTTGAATCTGTTGTTTCAACCATATTATAGTTCAACAACTTCCTCAGTTCAATCCTGCTTCCCTGAGTCCCTTAAAGTTATAGATCCAAAGGACAGTGTTCACAGGACTTTGTGTTAGCAAATGTCTATCTCAAAGTCTGGGGTCCCAGGAAACCTCAGTTAAAATACTCTTAAAATGATTTTTAATCCATTTTCTCCCACTTGAAAATATTTACCACTCAGCTTATGAATTTAAAACTATGTGTAAAAATATTCTCAGGGACTTCATGGTCTCTTATTGCATGAACATATCATATTGTACTTAATCATTGCTGTTATTAAATACTTAAGGAATTTGGAGTTTAAGATACAGAAAAGCTGTGGGAAAGGAGAAATCTGACCTGATGGCAGGGAGTTAAAATGGGCTAGCATAGAGAAGGAATGCATGTTTAACCTGACAGGAGCAGAAAATCTAAAGAGCAAGGATGACAAGGTAGGTAAAGCAACTGACAGTAGAACTCTGAAAGCAAATGAAAAATAGTTAGATTTAAAATAATAGAAGGAAAGAAAATTACTTTATAAAAAAAAAAGTGTTGTCTTTTTTTCTTTTGTTTTTTAAGAATTGAAAGAAAGTTATTCCAGAGGATATAAGGGAACTGAGCATACTGGAGAAACCCTGAAGGCAATGAAGCAACTAGGTGTCTAGCACCATTATGCAAATGGGACACCATGAAAGCTTGGGATAAAGTGTTGACTGTTAAGTTGGAAAAGGAGGCTCCAGAAATATAATAGACCAAGCAAGAAAAAGTGTCAAAGTTTAGTGATTGATTAGATCTAGAAAGGAAAACAGAAAGGGAAAGTGAAAATGATTATAAGATTTTTACCCTGGGGGACTTGGAAGAAGACTTTTAAAATTAGAACTGGTGACTGTTGGAAGCAGAAGATGATTAACTTACACTGATAGGTTAAATTCTTGTTGTTAGGAGTTCCTAGAAAAGATAATGTGTGGGCAACTTGAATTACATAGTACAGAAAGAAGGAGACTATATACATGTATATGTATATAATATATATTTATATGTATTAAATGTGTGAAAGAAGAAAGGATGCTTTAATTTTAGCAAGATACAAAACAAAGCAGAGTTATAGAAACTAATACATATAAGTATGCAAAGCACTTAGCATATAAATAGTTAGAAGTCTTCTCCATGTAAAAAAATTTATATATATGTATTTATATATATAAAGATTAAATTACCATATTAACAGTTAGAAGTCTTAGTCATGTAAAAAGTAATATATATGTACATATATATATATATACACATCCATATATATTCACATAAATTTTCTCTAAGAATATTATAATTATAAATTTCTCCAATACTCCTAAAAACTTGAAAGGATAGCATACCAAATGCCTTGAGACAATAAGCAGATTTCATATTTATAGAGATATAAATACTTTTTAAAATCAATACTAAGCTTAATTTATAATAATAACAAAAGTGAAAGTGGAAGCATAGTTACTCAGTCACATTCGACTCTTTTTGACCCCATGAACTATAGCCCACCGGGCTCCTCCTTCTTTCGGATTTTCCAGACAAAAATATGGGAGGGGGTTGCCGTTTCCTTCTCCATATAATAAGAAAAGCATAGACTAATTTTTATCACTGGACCAGGTTCACCACACTTGGATACATACTTAAGATATATTTAGAAGTAAATCTAATGTTAGAATTATGTGATGAATAAAAAGTAATTAAAATCTTTTTGAAGAATTAGCTTGGAATCTTAAACTTGCATCGTATTCATTTTAAGGATCATTCATCTTTTGAACCGTTATGAAAATAGCATACCAGGGCCCCAGTGTATTGATAACTTATTAGTACAATCTACTTTTCATGGATTATCTCCCTAACTTGCTCATTCATCTCTTACCTTCACACAAAATCTTCAAGTTATTTCCGGGAATTCTTCAGGAACACAGACAGTTCTTGGTTAGAACATTAAGTTCTGGCCTTCCTGGCGGCTGTTGGTGGCCATTGAAGCCAACTGAGGGCCCCTTGGTTCTTCCCTTGCTTCCAAGCCCCACTGAACTAAGGATGACATTCATGGTAAAAGTGCAATATTGCAATATCCAAAACCCACAAAAAGATGCATAATTGGCACCAGTTTCTCTGGAACCTCAGAGAGTCTAAGGAACCTTATTACATTGTCCATAGTAATAAAAGAGACATTTTCCTAGGCTGCCTCACATTTTGTCACCTTGTCTCTTATCACCTTGCTTTTGTCCCATAAAATAAAACCCTATAAAAAATGTCTTTTTTTCTTGCATTTAGAGCTTTGCTCCTCAAGGCCCTGAGACAAGTCCGATCTGAGACAATGACCGCGCTCTCATTCCCTTTGGATTTCCTCTCTGTGACTTGTGCCTCTTAGCTCTCTTTCCCTCAACATTCTTAATAACAATGACTCTGAGGAGTGATGTCAGCAACATAGCTAAAGAAGACATAGCTCACTGTATCCTGCTCAGCAACAATAATTTGGCATCTATCCATGGACAAAGGTGCCTCCGTGGGAGCTGTAGAATTCAGCATTATACATCAAGGGGCCCAGGAGGAGTCCTGCCCATTCACATATCAGGTAATGGACACACAGACCTCACCACAGCTTGGGACCCTGCAGTGGCTTGTAAACTGATTCCAGCCCCTCTTACCCATGGTCCAGGAAGCCCTTTAGACAATTACCCATGGATGAGAGAGCTGTTGTGAAAGTCTAAGTTTCCAACAGATGAATTCCAACACAACATTAGAGCCAAAAAAAATGTGAGCTTGGAGGATATTCCTATTGGACAGAGGAAGAGGAAGATTTTGACCTTACCTGCAACAACTCTCCTGTAAGACATCACATCTCACAGTCATGAAAGATCTTCTTGGCCTTCTGCAGGAGAAAGATATGAGTTCCTAGTTTCTCCAGCCATGGGGGACATTGGAATAGAAGCTCATGTGAGCTTCATGAGCAGGTAGAGGCTGGGGGAATGGCAGATAAGATTCTTGAGGAAATTAAAGGAATATGGATCTTATTAATTACATTGCAGTCTCCATCAAGAAGCCCAATGATGAGTTGCTGGGACACCTTGCCATGAGCTCTCCCAACAGGCCCAAGGGCATCTGCAGTATCCCACATGTCTCACTCACAAAAACCCCACCCCGTGGTTGACTCTGTGCATGGTTCTGAAGGTGGAGAGGCTGAGTTTGGCAGATGACTAATAAATACTTGCAGAAAGCTGGCTTAGCCAGCAGTCCAGGGAGAGACCACAGGCAAAAGCAAATGGAAGGTTGTCAGCACCTGGCTTCATGGGCTGTAGAACTGAGAGAAGGCACACAAATTAAAAAATTCCCCCCACCAAAGGAAGCAAGGAGCTTGGAACAGGCTTATCCACACAACATCTAAGAAAGCCTCAGAATCTGTAGCAGGACTGACAAAAGGTACTTCTCTCTTAAAAGCAATTAGTAAATTATGAAAGTGACAATAACTGCAAAGGCAGAGACAGCTACACAAAAATTCAAGAAACACGAAAAATTGAGGAAACATGACACCATTAAAGGATCACAGAAGTCTTTCTGTCACTGACTCCAAAGGTATGGAGATCTGTGATCCGCTTGATAAATAATTCAAAATAGTAGTTTAAAGGAAGCTTTGTAAAGTATAAGAAGTCAGAGAAAGACAATTCAATTAAATTAGGAAAACAATGTCTAGACAAAATGAGAAGTTAAATAAAAATAAATCATAAGAAAAAGAATCAAACAGAAATTCTGGAGATGAATTATACAATGAGTGAAATGAAACTGTGATACAGTGTATCCTTGTGGTGCAAGGATGGTTCAACATGTACAAATCAATGAGTGTAATATACCATATTAATAGAATAAAGCAGAGAAAAAAGTATAATCATCTCAATAGGTGCAAAAAAACACACCTGCAAAAGAGAGAATTCTTTTCATGAAAAAAAAAATTGCTCAACATACTGGGGAAATGAACCTCAATATAGTAAAGGTCATATATATGCCAAGCTCACAATTAACTTCATCAGTTCAGTTCAGTTCAGTCGCTCAGTCATGTCTGAATCTTTGAGACCCCATGCCAGGCCTCCCTGTCCATCACCAACTCCCAGAGTTCACTCAAACTCACGACCATCCAGTCGGTGATGCCATCCAGCCATCTCATCCTCTGACGTCCCCTTCTCTTCCTGCCCCCAATCCCTCCTAGCATCAGAGTCTTTTCCAATAAGTCAACTTTTTGCATGAGATGGCCAAAGTACTGGAGTTTCAGCTTTAANGGGGGGGGGTTCCAAGATTGGGAACTCATGTACACCTGAGATGAAAAAAAATAAAAATAAAAAAAAAAAGGCAACCAGTAGAAGTCCACAGAAGCTGCTTCCAAGAACGCCTTAATAATTACCACTGTCAATAGACTTATTAATTGATGCAACTGCTAGTGCTTTTCGACCTTCACTGCATTTTAAAATCACCTGGAGATCCCTTTATGCTCCCTTGCGTCTTCTGGTTGAATTGGTCTAGATAGCAAGCAGCCTTGGCATCGGCATTTAAAAAATTCCCTACTGCATTCAAATAGGCATCCAAGGTTGAAAACTACTGGTGTGACATAATGCCCTCTTTTAACACTGAAAATAAAAAAGAAACTCTTGTTACATACAGGGAACCTTGAAAATGGTCATTTTTATTTTTGTTTCCATTAATACTTTTGCAAGGGAAAAATAACGTCATGTCTTTTTTTTCTGTTAATTCAATTTAATGACAATGTTTACTAAGTGCTCACTATGTACACTGTCAGTCAGTCAGTCAGTTCAGTCGCTCAGTTGTGTCCGACTCTTTGCGACTCCATGAATCACAGCACGCCAGGCCTCCCTGTCCATCACCAACTGCTAGAGTTTACTCAAACTCATGCCCGTAGAGTTGGTGATGCCATCCAGCCATCTCATCCTCTGTTGTCTCCTTCTCCTCCTGCCCCCAATCCCTCCCAGCATCAAAGTCTTTTTCAATGAGTCAACTCTTTGCATGAGGTGGCCAAAGTATTGGAGTTTCACCTTCAGCATGTCCTTCCAATGAACACCCAGGACTGATCTCCTTTCAAATGGACTGGCTGGATCTCCTTGCAGTCCAAGGGACTCTCAAGAGTCTTCTCCAACATCACAGTTCAAAAGCATCAATTCTTTGGTGCTCAGCTTTCTTTACAATCCAACTCTCACATCCATGCATGACCACTGGAAAAACTATAGCCTTGACTAGATGGACCTTTGTTGGCAAAGTAATGTCTCTGCTTTTCAATATCTAGGTTGGTCATAACTTTCCTTCCAAGGAGTAAGCATCTTTTAATTTCATGGCTGCAGTCACATCTGCAGTGATTTTGGAGCCCAAAAAAATAAAGTCTGACACTGTTTCCACTGTTTCCTCATCTATTTCCCATGAAGTGATGGGACCAGATGCCATGATCTTCATTTTCTGAATGTTGAGCTTTAAGCCAACTTTTTCACTCTCCTCTTTTACTTTCATCAAGAGGCTTTTTAGTTCCTCTTCACTATCTGTCATAAGGGTGGTGTCATCTGCATATCTGAGGTTATTGATATTTCTCCCGGCAATCTTGATTCCAGCTTGTGCTTTTATGCTAATAACTGTCAGGAATAGTTTTTTAAGTCAGTGATACTGTTCTTGGCAGAGGAAATAATCTGTTTAAGGAGACAATATTCACACACAAAAGCATAATTAGTGATAGCTACAAAACAATAATATGATTAATTGAATAGTCTGATTCTAGAGCTCTCATTAAGGTCAGGAGAAATGACCAAAGTGACTGAATTTCTAATGAACATTTGAAAGACACTGCGGGAAACTGAGACAGATCTTAAAAAGATAAGATTTGTAAAAGGAGAGAGAAAAGAAAGAAGTTCAGCACTTCTTTGGGGGGATGTATGTGGGGAGGAAAGCAGTTTTCAAGGCATCTTTCTAGATGGGCTTATTTATCATCATCTAGTTTAGAGGCATACCTAGCATGCCCTAGGCCTCTTATGAGGCTCTCCTTTCTTCATAATTTGGTGACTGTTGTTAAGACACGAACAAACACACACCATGATAAAATGACAGCCATCGCCTCTTTCTGCAAAGAAAAGGTCTCTGAGTTCAGTTTATAGGGAAAAACAAAACAAAAAAAACAACAGGACAACCGTGTAGATATCAAGACATTTTCAGCACTCTTGAGTTTATTTCATTTTCACGCCAGAGTGGGTTTCCTAACATTTTAGTTTCTTGGCCAGTGTTCTTTAGTTTGCTATTTGTCTTCAGTCTACAGTCTTAGTCCCTAGATTTGCTTGTGTCTCTCTTTAAAATGCTGGCAGTACTTAAAGTAGGTTTTAATACTGGTTGAAGATTTTTCTTCTTTAATTTGCAATTTGTGGTTGGGAAATGATCTGTTTAATGTTTTCCAATATAATATAATATTTCTTCTTGCACTCCAGTGGGTTCATTTACAAAACATTTAATGTCATTTGTGTCTTTGAAGAACAGTATATTCACTTAAAAGTGAGTTATTACACTGAGCTTGTGATGGTTTATAATTGGAAAACTACTAACTTAACTAGGTTTGTGAACTAATAAAAGAATGGGGCACTTTTGGATGTACACTCTATTGCTTTTACTCATTGATTTATGTATTCAACAAATGTTTACTGAGACACCCTCTCTGCATCAGGCACCAGGCTCAGCGCAAACAAGGCTCAGCTTCTGCCTCCAGATAAGTTATGATTCTTTCAGAGAGAGGCTCAAACACAGTGCGAACAATGTCATGGCAAAGACAAGCACAGGGAGCCATGGGAAGCCTGGAGGGAAGGCAATCCCACCCCTAAAAACAAAGTGTTCCAGCTGCACAAATAAGAGAGAAAGGTTCTCTCAGGCAGAAGAAGCGGTTTGTACAAAGGCCTAAATGTCATAAGAGATCATGAAGCTCCAAGTACGGAAGAAAAATAACCGACGATAAAACTGAAGAGATGAACAAGAACCAAGTATGCAACGTGGTGCCAAAAACCATGAACCTTTACTGTATAGACAATGACAAATCATGGAAGAACTTTTAAGTAGGAAGATGCACGATCCAGCTTAATATGGCTCCGACTGGCCGGACAAGAACAAATGGAGCAGATACAGTGATCTGGGAGAGAAATAAAGAAACTGAACCACAAGAGTAGAAATTCATGTGTATAAAAAGGGATGGATTTGAGAGGCAGACAGAACTGACAGAGTACACAGGATGATTTGATGAGGATGGGAATGGGAGAAAGGTGGTCGGTGACAATGTCTAGGTTCTAGCTTGAGCAACTGCCTGCAGTGATACCACTAACTAAACATTCCTCTCTCACATTCCCTGTGGCTTAAGTAAATTTTGCCCAGAACTAAAGTAAACACGCGTTTGAGTAATAATGGAAATTTAAGTAATTCTTTCATGAGCCAATGAATAAAATGGGAAATTCTTCATTTGTGGTTCTGTCTGGATGATACCTGTGTTGAGTATCTCTTATGGCTTCATGGGTCTGATGACATCCAGTTCATGATGGGAAGCTCAAGCCACCTATTCACATGGTGTCCTGTGGCTGAACATCTGGTCTTTACACAGCACAGTAGCAAATCAGAAGCTGTTTCAAAGGATAATTATTCACACAGGAAGGCACAGATCTGCTTCAAAAGCAGAGATCTCCTTGCCCGAAGCTCCATACTGCATCCCTGTTTGCTACGCACGCATTGCCGCTGGATCTGCTGGATCACTAGGCCCAGGCGGTGGAGCAGCAGGCTCTAAAGCTGGAATGGCTGCGGAGCCTGCTCTTGCTCTGGTTCACATTCAGAACTAACAGCACTGTGGGGAACACCCTACACAGAGCTAGGAGCATATACAAACGTGGCATATGCGACCTCAAATTTTTTTAAAATCCACACACTGAGCATTGTACCTCTTTTTTCATGGCGGATGGTGCAAGATGCAGCAACTTTCCTTTCACTTTTCTCCAGATTGCAGAACCCCCAGAAATCTCACCGAGGTGGTGCACCACTGAATTTTTGTGGGATTTATGTCCCACTCTCTTGTGTATACAAGGCATCTGATTTCTACTTTCTGCTCCTTAGACACAATCAACATCATATTATGTAGATCACCAGTGTCATGTTTTGTTCAGTGTCATGACAATCAATTGCTCTGCAATTGACTACCTTATAGCAATGAGCAGAATTAATATAGCTCCTACTCAAGAGTGTGAAGGTCCACTGTTGACTGTGCCAGATAAAAGCACACTGCCTCCGGTGGTTCTTGCAAAATAGTTTATAGAGGGAAAGGCATGATTCAGGTCAGTAGTTGTATTATTCCAAGCTCCAGGGCCAGTGTTTCTTTGTTTGAGTCATATTTAGAGACTAGAGAGTAACTGCAGTTAGCACCTATTTAAGTTTATGATTCACAGTCATTCTCCAAGATTCAGTCAATGTTTGCACAGGCTGAACAGGTGAGTTCAGTGGGCACATGAACAGGAACCCTGCACCTTTCAAGTCTTTGACAGTGGCACTAATCTCTGCAATTTCCCCCAGGGATGTGGATTTGCTTTTGGTTTACTATAGTTGTAGGAATAGGAAGTCCCAGGGGCTTCTACCTTGCCTTCCCCCTATTATAATGACCTTTTCTCCACGGGTCAGAGAGCCTAAGGAGGAATTCTGAGTGCTTCCAATTATATATCTCAATTACTACAATTATATATTCAGCAGAAATAATCACAAAATTGGTCAGTTGAAAAACTGAGCTCATGGTGAGTTAAACTTGGGCTCAGACTGCATCAGTCTCTTAACCACTGAAAACCCCCATTTTAACTGGTGGACTACAGTGGGTATTTAGCTCATAGAAATTAACATAATTAAGAGTCAGTATCTAGTAATTACTGAAAGACCTGTGTATTTCCTTTTGCTTTCGACAAGCCATGGTCATTCTATCAAATGGCTGTAGGTCCCTTTAGGAAAAGACTTGCAGGAAATCTATGGTATTCACTTGAAGCAATAATGAAGGGTCCTCCCTCCAGGGGGCCTGGCTTTCAATCAAGAAGCTCTGAATCTGTGAACTGGATTCGGTCAGGAAACTTGGTGAGTGGCCTTTATTTTCCATTGTGGCAACTCAAGTCAGGTTTTGGCTAGCCGAACTTGTGGTTTTCTTTTATACAGATCAAGCAATACTTGATACAAGTAAACTGCTCATCTACTTCATTCCTAGGGACACCATGATCAATTAGCCATCACCAAGGACCTCTGCAGCCCAATGCATTCTGATGATTGTGCTGTCCCTGATGTCTACAACTGCAGTAGAAAGCAACTCCCTATCATGGGTAGGAAGGAAAGAAGGATCTTACTGATCTTGTCCTGGGATTTTCACAGTAAAAATGATTCTCTCTTTGGCTACCTCAAGTGAGTCTGAGGTTCTGATTTATTCTACATTTATGGTCCAGGAANATGATTGTGCTGTCCCTGATGTCTACAACTGCAGTAGAAAGCAACTCCCTATCATGGGTAGGAAGGAAAAAAGGATCTTACTGATCTTGTCCTGGGATTTTCACAGTAAAAATGATTCTCTCTTTGGCTACCTCAAGTGAGTCTGAGGTTCTGATTTATTCTACATTTATGGTCCAGGAACTCCCCAGCTGAAAAACTAACAAGCAATAACCCCTTCCAGTCATAGTTCACTTGTCTGAAAGATGTAAATAACATTTACCTCCCACAAAGGGTAGTTCTAAAGGTTAAATGCAGTAATGTATAAACATACATAGCATAATGCAGAGTACATATAAGATTTTTGAAAAATATTAGCTGTTATCATTATAAGAGAAGACTATCACACATTGATTCTACATAAAAAGTGCACCTCAGCTATTATATGCTGTCCAGAGTAGCAGGACAGAACACGCAAACTTCCCCACGTCCCCGGGTCAGCTTTTGCCACTTGTCTTGTCTGAAGCAGCTGTTCCCTCTCAAGCTGACTGAGGCTGTATACCTCTGGCTCCTCCAGCGGGGCTACGTGCATACCCCTCGGCGCTGGCTGAGTTTGTCCTCAAAGCAGCGTGACTCTCTAACCTTAAGTAAACTCAGCGACCCAGGGCCCATGACAAATGCACTGTAAGGACGACGTTACGACAGAAGAGTTGCTTGATTTATTGTGTCTTATGAAATAAAAACCTCCTCACATCATGGGAATTAGTGATGGAATTTTTAAAAGAATAACAAAATGAAATCATGAACGGAAGAAAAAAAATACCCTGATCCAACTCAAAAAAAAAAAAAAAACTTTCTAATAAAAAATGCAAACCAGATGCAGTTAGAGATGACTGATAATTAAGGATGATAAATGACTAATGTTTTCTATTGAATTATCCAGTGCACACTATTGTTTCTACATGAGGGAATGATTTACATATGGCTGCTGGGCTATCTTTTTACCTAAATTTGATTTCACAGGCAATTCACCCAATCCCAAAGTGCCCACTCCATCACTGAGTTCTATACTTCCCTCAGGAAAGTGACTATCTTACCTTTCAAGTATTCCTTTTATAAGAATAAAAAAGAATAGGATATATTATAGATAAATATTTTCTCCAATGAATGCAGAATGTATTTCAGCAAAGCCACAATAAATAGGATACAAATGTTGTTTCCTCAGCAGTGGAAATGACGCATTAGCGTGAGACTTCCCATATTCCCAAACCAGGCTATCTTGTGACAAAGGGTGTATATTTTTCAGGCACACACAATGGGTGAGGTGCATGGTCTGTAATTAAACCTTTCTTAAATCCCTGGAACAATCCTTCACTCTCACGGTCAATGTATCATTGACAGGCCACAGCCTGTTTTTTGAGTTCCTGAAGTTTCAGTCTATATCACATCACATAGTTTTAGCGATATGCTGCCTTTTGCTAGGAAGCACTTCCCAGGTGGCACTAGTGGTAAAGAACCTGTCCGCCAATGCAGCAGGTGCAAGAGGTGTGGGTTTGATCCCTGGGTCAGGAAGAGCCCCTGGAGGAGGAAATGGCTTCAGTCCATGGGGTCACAAAGAGTTGGACACAACTGAGCAACTAACACTATATACTACTGGCTTAATCTATGCTAGTATTATCTCAGCAACTACATTATGAGCAAACTTTAGCCACTAACCCCATCTACTTAGTACCATGTGAGCATGATGAGTATCCTCAACAAATACTTGGAAGATGTGTTCTCCATCTCATACATCCATATACATGCTAATACTCAACTGAGACAATTAGCTTCAACCCAGACTTGCTTTATGCAACTTCAGGACTTTTTAGACATGAGCTGATTGTTAACCACATAATAATCAGAATCCTGAAGAACGAGCTAATAGTCTAATGATCCACACTCTCTCTATCCCTAGAGAATCCTGTGCAGATCTGCCAAGTTCCTGTAGTCGTGTCTGACTCTTTGTGACCCCATGGACTGTAGCCCGCCAGGCTCCTCTGTCCATGGGATTCTCTAGGCAAGAATACTGGAGTGGGTTGCCATGCCATCCCTGCTCCATCCTGCTGCTGCTGCTGCTGCTAAGTTGCTTCAGTCGTGTCCGATTCTGTGCGACCCTAGAGACGGCAGCCCACCACGCTCCTCTGTCCCTGGGATTCTCCAGGCAAGAACACTAGAGTGGGTTGCCATTTCCTTCTCCAATGAATGAAAGTGAAAAGTGAAAGTGAAGTCGCTCAGTCGTGTCCTGAAGTCGCTCAGTCGTGTCTGACTCCTAGCAACCCCATGGACTGCAGCCTACCAGGCTCCTCCATCCATGGGAGTTTACAGGCAACAGTACTGGAGTAGGGTACATTGCCTTCTCCGTAATATTAGCCTTTCCTAGTCAAAGATGCCAGACATCAATTATTCTCATTTGAAGTTGTCAATTGAACTGTTAAATCTCCACTCTCACATAGGGAAGAAAATAATGTTTAGTTTATATATGTTGAGGGGCTTTGCAGGTGGCACAGTGGTAAAGAATCTGCCTGTCAGTGCAGGAGACACAGGAGATCCAGGTTCGATTCCTGGGTCGGGAAGATCCCCTGGAGTCGGAAATGGTAAACCACTCTAGTACTGTCTGGAAAATTCCACTGACATGGGAGCCTGGCATGCTACAGTCCATGAGGGCGCAAAGAGTAGGACATAACTGAGTACATGCACATACATACATACATACATGTTAAGGGGAAAACAGTCCCAATTTGGGAAAAAAGGAGAGGTCTTCTAACAGCGGTCCCCAGCCTTTTTAGCACCAGGGACTGGTTTCATGAAAGACCATCTTTCCACAGACCAGGGTTGGAGGGATGGTTTCAGGGTGATTCAAGTGCATTACTTTTTTTGTATACCTCCTTCCTATTATTATTACCTCAGGTCCAGCTCAGATCATTGGATCCCAGAGGTTGAGGATCCCTGCTCCAAAAGGACACTTGACTCCTGCTCACCCTCTACCACCCTTCCAGAACCAGTAACACTTTCTCTCCAGTCTGTAAGAGGATTTGGGTTTAATTAACCTTAACACCTGAGGACAATCTATGGGGAGGGATTTAAGGGAATTTTCATGTGGATTGTTATTTAGTTCATTTAACTATCTTGGACAATAAAACTTTCTCTACTTTTGCTGCCTGGCTTGTGAAAGAGGAGGAATTCTGCTTTCCAGGTAGGGGCTTCCAGCAAACCTTAACAGAATCAGATGAAAGAAACTACATAAGAAAGGAAAGTGGCCTGTCAGAGCCCCTTGTCTCATTTTGTGTGTCCACATGTCTTGTCTGATTTCCTAGTCACACCCTTCAAAGCCCAGATGTCGCACATCTGGGGCAGAGCAGGTTGGACCCTGTGGTGATGACAATGTTAAAGGAAAGTCACTCTCTGGTTCCACGTCAGCCAGCCAAATTGCTCTGTTAGTTTTAAATTTAAAAATTGGCCCCAGCTGCTTCAACTTCTTTTGGCTCCTGACTGAGACCACTACATAAAGACAAATAATTAATCAGCCTATTGGAAAGAAAGTAAGCAAATGTCATTTGATTTAGAGACTGAGGATACAATAGTTTGGGTCGCCAGAAAGTTAGAGCATATCTTCTTTCAGACTTTTCGGCAGAAGTGTTGGGTTGAACAGGAGAACTGAGCCAAATTCCCTGACACATTCTGTAAAGCTTGGTTCCGACTGTGAGATCTATAGCTCTGCGTTGCCATGGCCAGAGAAAACATCACTCAGATTTATTTCAGATATCTGCCAAACAGTCTCATTTTCGTAGAGATGATGGGGATGGAGGGGATTGTCTCCCTTGATATTCTTGAAGCTGATTTAAATATTTGACTTGTCACAAGTGGAAATTATTAACTGGCAGAAGTAAATCCATTTTGACTCACATAGTAATCAGCCAACTAGTAATTATAAAACTACTAGCAGTTAAACTAGGATTAGAAAAAAAACATATGTAGGACAATTTGTTACTCTCCATTTATATGATATCTAAATTACAAAAGCAACAATTCTGTGATGTAAATATATGGGTTATAACTATTAGTTACTCTCTTAGGCAACCGTTAGTTGTTTGGGTTTAAAGACAAAGAAGAACAAGGGTGCTATTTTGGAGTCTGTAGGGTGATAACTACTAGTTTTTTTTTTTAGTTATGACTTAGAGAAACCAAACTCATCCTGCTGCTGCTGCTGCTAAGTCGCTTCAGTCGTGTCCGACTCTGTGTGACCCCATAGACGGCAGCCCACCAGGCTCCCCCGTCCCTGGGATTCTCCAGGCAAGGACACTGGAGTGGGCTGCCATTTCCTAGCTCAGACTAAAGGAATACATGGCTTTCATAACTGGTAAAGTCAAGGCATGAACTGGCACTGCTTCTTCCAGGGGTTCTATCAATGTCGTCCAAATTGTGTCTCTTTTCTCTTGCTCTACAGTCTCTTTGTTTGACTTCCTTTTTGAACAGACACATCTATTGATGGAACTGTGTTGGCACACCTGCTGGCATTATGGACATAGGGAGACTGAAAGAAGGGCCCCCCTGTCTCATGTCTGCTCGCCCAGCCCCAGAGAGAAAGGTCAAGCCAGAACTACATGAGAGCTGGTTCTTGTAAGGAAACAGGAGTTCTGCTACCAGAGGAGACAATATCTACAACCTATGTCCTCTTCTCCCCGCCTCCTACTCCTAACCCATCAATTCTCGTAGTACATTTTCCAGGCAGAAAAGGGGATGAGTGAAATCCAGTTGCTGAGGATATTGTGGTCGAAGCAGTTAATGTTTACCAAGCATCCACATGCTCGCATGCACGTCTCAGCCTCCCCTGCAGCTATCTGGAGTACTGCCACTAGATCTTGCCAAACAGACTCTGAACCACAGTGACACGTGTCACTTCTAGGCCAGGACAACTAAGACTCACGTGCCTCCTCCATCTTCTTCCTTCTCCGCATGAGTGACCTTGGAGACTCTGTGGTCCAGGTGGGATGGCTACCGGATGGAGGATTCACCTACCCACATGGATTCAATGTGAGCAAAACGTAACCTTTATTATACTGTTACTGAGGTTTGGAATTTTGTATATTGCAGCAGCACCTAGCATTAATTATCTCACTAATATTTTTCAGCGATAGAGAGATGAGAGGCACCATGTAAATAAAGCCTTACTTATAGATCTTGCATAGTCATGTACTCTGACTTCTTAAAAATAGAAATTTGAAAGTTTCCTTCATTTATTTTCAAAAACTTTCCATTTTGTAGTGGGGTATAGCCGATTAACAATGTTGCGATAGTCTCAGATGAACAGTGAAGGAATTCAGCCACATATATACACGCATCCATTCTCTCCCAGATCTCCTCCCATCCAGCTGCCATGTAACAGTGAGCAAAGTGTCATGTGCTATACAGTGGTCCTTGCTGGTTATCCATTTTGAATATAGCAGTGTGTGCATGTCCATCCTGAACTCCCTAACTATCCCTTCCCCTCAAAATCAGACGGACACTTTTAATTACTCACTTTAAAGGCATGACAGACAAGAGAAATATGAAAAAATGAAAGAGAAAAATTCCACTTGAGACCATATGTTTGTTCTCGATAAGTCTGTGAATCTCTGAAAGTTTCCTTTAACAAGAGTGAAAACCAGTTGTTCCGAGGTGTCCTGCATGTGTCCCCATGATTATTTTATTGACAGTATTTTCTTTATACAGAATACTTAATTGGAATTTAGGAATTAGGAAACTTGATTCCCTAAATATCATGTTAGTCTGCATTTAAATGATCTTTTGAGTTTTTATTCAGAATCTTTCTTAAATGTATTTTTTAGATGTCTTTCAAAATCTTTCTGAAAATTTTGATGATGTATCATCACCATGCAGATTGATTGATTATCTTTATATACTTCAATAAACGATGAAATGGGTTAAATGAGTGCTGACCTTCAGACTTTTTTCTGGCAGCACATCTTGAAAATAAATTATTTAATTACTTGCTCTTTGTATTTTTCCCTAAAGTCTGGTACAGGTAGGATCCAGCTAATTAGGGATTCTGCCTAATTAACTTCCTATTTATCTAGGTTTATTGAAATAAGAAATTAAGAAGTTGTCATGTTGGATGCAGTGTAGAAAAAAAAGAAAATATTCCAGGGATCCAACAGCAAAAATAAAGTGATTAATTCCTAGGTTCTAATGTCTTTTCTCTCCCTGAAGGTGGCAGATTGGTACCACACTGGTGCCAATTGGTAGTGGCCCTTTAGATCATTTATTTTAGCTAAGGTCCTATTCAATTAATTTAGCTTATACATACTTATCCCTAACCCAAGAAATCCATTTTGCTGAGAAAAACCTTCATATCATTAATTCATTCAACAAGTAGTATGCACCTATAATAAGTAAAGAAGCCTGTGCCCTGGGCTTAAAGAGCTCACAGTCCAATGGGGCACAGGATAAGGAGAAATTATGGTGTAAGAAATGCTAAATGCTGTGTAAGCCATATGCACAGGAATACATGCAGCAGGAGTGTAGACGAGACTTTCTGGCAGAACAGCTCCCTCAGCTTGTCCTTAGGGGTAAGCCTGGTTAAAATGCAAATTTAGGATATCTCAGGCAAAGAGCACAGGTGTAGAGGCAAAGCAAGAAAGAAGGACCGGCTCGTTTTACTTATTAATGTAATCAGCCTGGGAATATCCAGGAGTCCATTTGCAACCATGGGCATCTTTTCAAAATACATGACTCTATGACCAAGTTATGAATTATCTCTTGAAAGGATAATTCATAGCATGTTGCATGAATTCTTGGTTTGAAAATGCATTGCCCACAATTGATCCCAGGAAGCTGAGATATGGCAGTTACCCCTGCAAGGACAGTCAGGAACCCCAAGAGAGCCAGCTAGAGGGCAAGCGGTGACCTGTAGGCTAAGCTGATTGGCTCCACAGGTTAGCATGCACCTAAGATGAACAAAACTGGGGCTCAACATGGTGTGGATCAGTGAGCTTCCTATTGGTCCCCAACTGTGGGAACCCAACTGTACAGTGAGCCTTTGTCCCAGCTATGTTAAAACCTCAGTGTGGTACCAATCTGCCACCTTCATGAAAACACCACTTATAGACCATGCTTTCTTGAGGATAGGTTGGCAATTTATTTTGATAAGAAGGGTGGCCTATTCTTATATGAAGGGTACATACTCTATTCATTTCTCCATCACAAACACCATTGCTGAGGGAAACTACAGGGGATTTCAATGTTTTTTTTTCACCTTTCATGTGATCAGGATTATTCCTTATCAATCTGTATCTAGTCACCAGATACTGGTTTGTTTTTTTAAGTGTGATTAATTCACATGTATCCTTCCTTGTTCTAAAAGGATTTTAGGTAGTTTAAAAGAAATATAAACACAGAAGGATAGCATACATTAAGAGTAAGTAATAAAAAAAAGAAAAAAGAGTAAGTGATGAGAGATGCTGTTTACAAAAAAAAAAGTGGCTTGTAACACAGTTACATACTAACATGCCAATTTATTGAAACAGAAAGATATACCTGTGCGTAGAAAAAGACTATAAACTATTCTGGGCTTGTTGTTTTTGTCTTTCTATATTTTCCAGTTAGTCTAAAATAAACATGAACAATTTTATAATTATAGCCTTTTTTATAAAGTAGATAACAAAAGAATAGGACACACACACACACACACANTGCCTTTTCTAAAACCAGCTTGAACATCAGGAAGTTCACGGTTCATGTATTGCTGAAGCCTGGCATGGAGAATTTTGAGCATTACTTTACTAGCATGTGACAAAAGGCTGAAAGTTTTTCTCTAAGATGAGGAACAAGACATAGGGGACCACTTTCTCCATTACTATTCAACATGACAAAAGAAGTCCTAGCCAGATGAAACAGGGGGAAAAAAGAAATAAAATGTATCCAAATCCAAAAGGAAGAAGAAAAACTATCTGTTTGCAGATGATATGATCTTATATAAAATCATAAAACCTCCATACACATACACACACACAAAACTGTTAAAACTAATCAATGAATTTAATAAAGAAGATACAAGAAATAATTGAATTTCTACACACAAACAACAACATACAGATATTCCTTGACTTGTGATAGGGTTGTTGTTGTGGTTCAGGTGTTTAGTTGTGTCTGACTCTTGCAACCCCATGGACTGCAGCACACCAGGATCCTCTGCCCTCCACTATCTCCTGGAGTGCTCAATTGTGACCGTTGAGTCAGTGATGCTATCTAAACATCATATCCTCTGCTGTCCCCTTCTCCTTTTGCCTTCAGTCTTTCCCAGTATCTGGGAATGAGTTGGCTCTTTGCAATGGGTGGCCAAGGTATTGGAACTTCAGCTCATCCTCTGTTGTCCCCTTCTCCTCCTGCCCTCAATCTTTCCCAGCATCAGAGTCTTTTCCAGTGACTCAGTTTTTTGCATCAGATGGCTAAAGTATTGGAGTTTCAGCTTCAGCAACAGTCCTCCAAATGAATATTCAGGGTTCATTTCCTTTAGGATTGACTGCTTTGAGTTCCTTGTAGTCCATGGACCTCTGAAGAATCTTCTCTAGTGCTGCAGTTCAAAAGCATCAATTCTTCTGTGCTCAACCTTCTTTATGGTCTAACTCTCACATCCATACATGACTATTGGAAAGACCATCACTTTGACTATACAGACTTTGTTGGCACAGTGCTGTCTCTACTTTTTAATATGCTTTCTAGATTTGTCATAGCTTTCCTTCCAAGGAACATGTGTCTTTTAATTTCCCAGCTGCAGTCACCACCAGCAGTGATTTTATAGCCCAAGGGAAAAAAAAATCTGTCACTGCTTCCACTTTTTCCCTTTCTATTTGCCATGAAGTTATGGGACTGGATGTCATGATCTCATTATTTTGAATGTTGAATTTTAAACCAGTTTTTTCACCCTCCTCATTCACACTCATCAAAAGGCTCTTTAGTTCCTCCTCACTTTCTGCCATTAGAGTGGTATCATTTCCATATCTTAGATTATTGATATTTCTCCTGGCAAATCTTGATTCCAGCTTGTGATTCATCCAGTCCAGTATTTTGCATGATGCATTCTGCATAAAAATTAAATAAGCTGGGTAACAATATACAGCTTGGTTGTACTCCTTTCCCATTCTTGAACCAGTCAGTTGTTCCATGTCCACTTCTAACTGTTGCTTCTTGACCCAAATACAGGCTTCTCAGGATACAAGTAATGTAGTCTGGTAATCCCATATCTTTAAGAATTTTCTACAGTGATATGCTACATTTTGATAAACCCACCATAAGTTGCAAATATTATAAGGTGAAAACACATTTAATATGCCTTACCTACCAAACACCATGCTTAGCTGAACCCACCTTAAACATGCTCAAAATACATTAGCCATCATGGGACAAAATAATCTCACACAAAGCCTATTTTGTAATAAAGCATTAAATATCTCATGTAATTCATTGAATACTGTACTTAAAAAAAGAAAAGGTTGGATGAGTACAGAATGGCTGTATATATATCAATTATTTACCTTCATCATCACATGTTTGGATGGGAGCTGTGGCTAGCTGATGCTGTTCAGCATCACAGGAGAATTTTATACACTCACTTGAGAAAGATCAAAATTCAGATTTGAAGGATGGTTTTTACCAAATGCTTACTGCTTTCACACCATAAAGTTGAAAAAGTATAACTCTAACATTTTAAGTCTATACCTGAAAAGAAATTTCCTGATAGAGTAAATCTTAAATATTCTCACTACAAAAAGAGAAATGGTAATTACATGAAGTGATATAATATTAACTAACTCTATTTGGGGATCATCTCACAATATTTAAGTGTATCAAATCATCACATTATACACCTTCAACTTATATGTCAGTTATATTCCAAAAAAGCTAGAAATATAGGTAGATAGATAAATGATTCTTTGACTTCTACTGGTCCTTTGTAAGACACTTTTTACCATATATTCCAACAGTAGCAAAATCTACAGGTGGGATCCTTTTTACTTTTGTTTCAGGTGAATGTTTCTGCTATGAACAAAATAGTCTAGATGATCTAAGATGCTCAGAAAGAGAGTAGAGAAAGAATGAGAGAGCCCTTCTCTTCATACCCTTTCTCCTTATTCCCTGATGTACATATTTACCAGAACTTGTGAATCAGCTGGTTGCCAAAAGTTCCATCTGGGGCTAATAAGCAGGAAAGGAAGACTAAACATACAGTGACTTGAGCTTATCTTTATCTGCAGCTAAAAAGCACTGGGGAAGTGGTGCTAAGTGACCTTTCAACCTTGGAGCTTGAAATTTCTAGGACAGGGGACTTGCTGACTCTTGAGGAAACAGATCTGTGGAATACAAAGAACTGCACAATGAGTAAGGAGCTCACTGTTTAGAAGGAGAACTAGAGAAGTAAATAATGATATTACTTAGGGGGAAAATGAAAGATGACTAAACGGATTCCTAACAATCACCTGCTTGTCAAAGGGAGTAAGTAAAACTAAAATGTAAATATCTTTATTTTCAAAATTAAAGCAACTCAAAGCTCAATTGGCTTCCCTGGTGGCTCAGATGGTAAAAATCTGCCTGTAATGTGAGAGACCTGGGTTCAGTCGCTGGGCTGGGAAGATCCCCTGGAGAAGGGAGTGGCTACCCACTCCAGTGTTCTTGCCTGGAGAATCCCATCGACAGAGGAGCCTGGTGTGCTAGTACGTGGGGTTACAAAGAGTCAGATATAACTGAGCAACTACACTTTCACTTCAAAACTGAATTAGGGGCATATTTCTTCTAAAATATTCTTTTTATTTAAGTATTAAGTATAAGACACCAGTGAGATATCACCTCACACCAATCAGAATGCCAATCATCAAAAAATCTACGAACAATAAATGGTGCAGAGGATGTGGAGAAAAGGGAACCCTCTTGAACTGTTGGTGGGAATGTTAATTGATACAGCCACTGTGGAAGATAGTATGGAGATTTCTGAAAAAACTTGGAATAAAACCACCATATGACCCAGCAATCCCACTCCCAGGCATATTTCNATCATCAAAAAATCTACGAACAATAAATGGTGCAGAGGATGTGGAGAAAAGGGAACCCTCTTGAACTGTTGGTGGGAATGTTAATTGATACAGCCACTGTGGAAGATAGTATGGAGATTTCTGAAAAAACTTGGAATAAAACCACCATATGACCCAGCAATCCCACTCCCAGGCATATTTCCTGAAGAAACCAAAATTGAAAAAGACACATGTATCCCATTGTTCATTGCAGCACTATTTACAATAGCTAGAACATGGAAGGAACCTAGATGTCCCCTGACAGATGAATGGATAAAGAAACTGTGGTACATATACACAATGCAATATTACTCAGCCATAAAAAGGAATGTATTTGAGTCAGTTCTAATGAAGTGGATGAACCTAGAGCCTGTTATATAGAGTGAAGTAAGTCAGAAAGAGAAAGATAAATATCGTATGTTAATGCATATATACAGAATCTAGAAATATGGTACCAAATAATTTATTTTCAGAGCAGCAGTGGAGAAGTAGACATAGAGAACAGACTTATGGACATGGGGAGAGCAGAGGAGAGGGTGAGATGTGTGGAAAGAGTAACATGGAAACTTACATTACCATATGTAAAAAGAGAGCCAATGGGAATTTGCTGTGTGGCTCAGGAAGCTCAAACAGGAACTCTGTATCAACCTAGAGGTGTGGGTGGGATGGGGTGGGAAATGGCAGGGAGATTCCAGAGGGGGAGATATATGCATTCCCATGGCTGATTCATGTTGAGGTTTGACATAATCCTTCCATTAAAAAAATAAATAAACAAACTTAATTAAAGGCATAGTTCTTTAAAAACTACTTTTTCATTTAAAAATATTAAATAAAAATAAATCATAGAATAACTTTAAGTAACAGGTTCTAATTTATTTAAAAATAAATGATTGTAGAAATAGTCAATAAATTCATAATTTTCAGACATTTTTCTTCTGAGAAGCAAGAGTAATCTAGACATTTCAAAGGTTACTCTTTATACTACAGATTACCTAATAAATAATTATTGACTTAACTCTGATGGTGACTAGATGGTTAACAATAAAAAATTTTAAAGATTTGGTTATTTAAAATAATATTAATAGTATCATTTGCTTTTACTCCTTTACAAAAATAATCTTTGAATCACTATCAAAATAAGTTTCACTTTTCAAAACTATTGAAATACAATAATAGAAGTGCTCTTCTACTGAAACTTTCCAACAAATTTTGATAATGCATATATGAGATAATGAAATAAATGTGTATCTTGTATAAAATAAAGGAAAACACCAAATGTCCAACTCTTACAAGATGGACAATGGCACTTAAATAGTATAGAAACATAAACAAAATCCACACTGCATAATGTTTGTAAATAACTAGCAATCTCCTTCATTCTGTATCAATACCTATGGTACCTTAATTAAAGATATATTGTTCTTATATTAAGGATTTAGCTTATCCCAAAGGACCTGTTTTAAAAATAATATCTTGAATTCCAAGAATCACTTCTGGTACAAATAAGTGCTGGTTTCCAACACAGATAAAGCTAGCCTTCATATTTATCAACTTGGTATCCATTTTGAAACATCAGATAAGCAACTTAAAATGCACAGGAGAAACCTATTTTTACTGTAATAAATAATAACTACAAAAAGAAAACGCCACTATTTTTAAGCCTTTACTAGCCCTATGTCTAGCATCTTATGTACATCATTTCATATAATTCTCACAAAAGTCATAGAGAAACACATATTAATGGTCAATATTATAAATAATATAATTGAGTTGTGGGAAGATTCCAGCTATATATGATCATGGGGAACTAAGTGTAGCTAATCCAAATTTATTGTGTCTAACTTCTGCATATTGGCCCACTGTGCAAGACCGCCTATCTGAGTAGCTCTTCTTTCACCTGTGTCTTTTAACTCCTATCATGTTTCCGTAGGTACCTAGAACTAGACAGACAATACATAACATTTGACCTAATGTATTTGTTTTACAGTACAAAATAAAGTTTTTACAACCACATAAGGAATACTCTCTTCACATTATTCTTCCTCATATCCCTGTTTTGTTTTTCTTCTCCAACGTACACCATAGCACTTTCCTTAGTAAGGAGAGAAAACATTTACACTGTGCGCAAGGAGATTACCTTTTGATTTTCTTCCTCATAAGGAAGGAAGGAATTGGGGTTTCTCAAGTGGCTCAGATGGTGAAGAGTCCACCTGCCAAGGTAGGAGACCCAGGTTCGATTTCCTAGGTCGGGAAGATCCCCTGGAGTAGAAAACGACAAAGCTCCAGTATTCTTGCCTGGAAAATTCCATGGACAGAGGAACCTGGTGGGATGCAATCTATGGAGTCGCAAAATAGTTGGACATGACTGGAATGACTGGGCACACAAGGAAGGAATACCACAAAATATGTTGTGTTGATAGGCCTGAATAAATAGCCTGTTCTAAAACTGAAAAACAGCTTACTTTTGTAGGTAGGACTACCTTCAAACTTGAGAGCAATAAACATATATTTTGAGAGTATGGAGATAAGAGTGGAAAGAAAAACTGAAAAATAATTCTTCTAACTTGTTTCTCCTTGTTTGTACCTGTATTTATTAATTTTCAATAATTATCATTATAAATGTTTTGATGACAACAGTTTCAACCTGTCTCATTGAAATCTTTGGGATTCAGGACAGAAAACTTCAGTTAATCTAACTAAGCAATTATTCATTTCCCATCAGTTCAGTTCAGTTCAGTTCAGTCGCTCAGTCATGTCCGACTCTTTGCGATTGCATGAATCGCAGCACACCAGGGCTCCCTGTCCAACACCAACTCCCAGAGTTCACTCAGACTCACGACCGTTGAGTCGGTGATGCCATCAAGCCATTTCGTCCTCTGTCATCCCCTTCTCCTCCTGCCCCCAATCCCTCCCAGCATCAGAGTCTTTTNGACCTGCATATAGGTTTCTCAAAAGGCAGGTCAGGTGGTCTGGTATTCCCATCTCTTTCAGATTTTCCAGTTTATTGTGATCCACACAGTCAAAGGCTTCATCTCCCATAGTGGGTGCTAACTCTTTAACAGTGATGTAGCCTCAGTAACTACACACATTTAAAAAAATGTATTAAAGTATAGGCTTCCCTGCTGGCTCAGTAGTAAAGAATCCACCTGCCACTATATGAGACAAAGGTTCAGTCCCTGATCTGGTAAGATCCCCTAGAAAAGGAAGTAGCTACCCACTCCAGCAATCTGGTCTGGGAAATCCCATGGACAGAGGAGCCTGGCAGATTAGAGTCCATGGTGTCACAGAGTCACACACGACTTAGTGAACACACACACATAAACATACACACACACATCAAATTATAATACTCCATACCATGTAGAAAGTCACATTAATGCTGGAGACTGTTTCTCCAAAATATGTTTCAGTTTTGTTTTCAAAAGCAGAATTATGTGTGAGCTTTTAATTTTCTCTGCATGATTAGCAATTTTTTGTAGCACTTTTTAGTAGAATAATATTTGTATAATAATATAATATATATTATAATAATATAATATAATATAATAATAATATAATATATATTCTACAAATAATACAATTATTTGTAGAGTAATATTTCAACGATTTTGATAATTCTATATAAACTTATCTAAGTGGAATATATGTATGTGTGTGTGTATATATATATATATATATGAAAGTTTAGCAATTAAGTAAAATAAAATAAAACTACCAAACCTTGAGTGANATATAATATAATAATAATATAATATATATTCTACAAATAATACAATTATTTGTAGAGTAATATTTCAACGATTTTGATAATTCTATATAAACTTATCTAAGTGGAATATATGTATGTGTGTGTGTATATATATATATATATATGAAAGTTTAGCAATTAAGTAAAATAAAATAAAACTACCAAACCTTGAGTGACCTGGTATATAATATTAAATGTTCCAGGAAGAGAAGGGGATGACAGAGGATGACATGGCTGGATGGCATCACTGACTCGATGGGCGTGAGTCTGAGTGAACTCCGGGAGTTGGTGATGGACAGGGAGGCCTGGCGTGCTGCAATTCATGGGGTCACCAAGAGGCGGACATGACTGAGCAACTGAACTGAACTGAACTGATGACTTCGAATTATTTTCAACCCAGCTTGCAGAGGACAGTGAATTGAGGGGAGTTAGAGTGATGCTTCAGAGAAGGCAACGGCAACCCACTCCAGTACTCTTGCCTGGAAAACACACTCCAGTGTTCTTGCCTGGAGAATCCCAGGGACAGAGGAGCCTGGTGGGCTGCTGTCTATGGGGGTCACACAGAGTGGGACACGACTGAAGTGACTTAGCAGCAGCAGAGTGATGCTTAAAAAAAGAAAAAAAAAAAGTCTTCCAATTGTTTCTTTCAGGAAAAGACATGACATTTTGGTAAATTAGAAAGTAGAGGGTGCTGGTGCCTTTCAGAAGATGTAAAACGCTTCACTTGGTACTAATGTACATAAAGCAATTAGTTACTTGTCATGATGGGTGTTCCCTAAGGCAGTGCACTTTCTCCATTAGTATTTATATCTACATGCCATTACACATTGGGTAGCACTAAATAGATGAGATACGACCAGAGAATTACTCAAGTCATGTGCCATGAAGGAAAGAGATATTAACAAACATTATTACCACACAGGTGGAGTTGGATCACTTAATTTCCAGTGAGATATTTATTTTTAATGCTTGCTAAGAGTGCAACATTTAACCCTTAGAGAAGAAGTTATTTTTTTTATTGACTGGTAAATATTTTTGGCTGCTGAACATGCCCACAACAGTTTTGTTAGAGGTCATCTTCCCTGAATATTCTGCTTACCCTGGCTGGAAAATTCAAGAGTCTCTTCTATTTGGAAACTATAACTAATATTTTATGAGAAACTTCAAGAATCTTAAGTATAAAGCCATATTCTGTCACATTTTAGGCTTACCATAGATATCTGAAATGAAACCAAGACTGTATTATTCATCCTTAAATATATTTTTCCTCTTCCTCTCCCTCTCTCCCCATCTTTCCCTCTGTCTCCACCCTAAGATCTTGAATATTCATCTCTCTTAAAAGATAATCTATTTTTAATTTGACTTCAAATATATGTTTCTATTTAAAAAGCTATTAAATTTTGATTCACCAGCTTTTACAATGAAATTATTAAAGTATAATCTGCCTCATTCACCACACTTGCAGAAAATATTTACTAGTGTCTCATATATTCACAGTGTTAAAAGTTATCAGAGAGTATGTTTTTTGACATAGGGTTCATTTTTTGTTTAGAATGTGCCACGCTTTGTAATATTTACATCTATGTAGGTTTCTTTCTCTCATAATAATTCTCAATGCATTTTCAGGCCAAGTAGATTAAACCTGTTTCTATAACACATACAGTGAAATGATAAAACCTTTAATATAGTTATTACTGATATTTTTTTCAAGAATTTGAAAGCATTCTTAGTTGTTTTTCATCTAAAGATCAGGGCTTTTCCCCAAACAAGTTACTAATTTCCATTACGGGGAAAGAGGACTTCCTTGGTGACTCAGATGGTGAAGAATCTGCCTGATAAGCAGGAGACCCAAGTTTGATCCCTAAGTCAGAAAGATCTGGAAAAGGGGATGGATAACCCACTCCAGTATTCTTGCCTGGAAAATCCCACAGACTGAGGAGCCTAGTGGGCTATAGTCCATGGGGTCACAAAGGGTCGGATAAGACTAAGTACACATGCATGCTTAGAAATATTAAACTTATCTACACAAATATATTTTAAAAATATATAGTACAATACTGTTATATTAATATTGATTGGCAATATTAATTCCTAAGCAAATTCATTGTTACTTTGCATACTTAGAAATTCCAAATATTATGCATAGAAGGTAATTTAAATGCAACACAATTAATTTGAAATTTTTATAGAAGTTCTAAATTTTAAAGAATTTATCATATCACATTCACCTACTATAATTTTGGGGTATGTACATATCAACCTGATATTTGGTAGTCAAAAACTATCCATAACTTAAAACATACAACATTTCCTAAATCATGTGTTCTGGGCCTTAAAAATTAATATCATGGCAACTAAATAAGAATTATTTCTACCTATGATTTTATTATGGCTACATAGATTTTTAAAAAATCGTACTCTGAAATGTAAATATATAACTTAAAATTGAAAGAGAAAGATACTGCTGTATGTCCACTGGTATTTAAATTCCTCTTCTGTGTCTGGATTCCTGTGCAATATCATATATGGTGAGGCACTCAATGTACAGAGGAAACACACAGTGTCCTTGAAGGATCTTTTCTACTGTGAATCTTGGGCAGGAGTATTTAGCCTTGAATATGTACTCAAGGCAAAATCAATAGAGACTAAAAAGACTGAATTGTCTGAAATATTTCTAGATCAACATTCCTCAAAATAACTCAGAGAAAAATTCTTGCCAGAGAGACTTTACTGCCAAGGATGAGTCACTCAGGATAGAATCTAAGGCTTGTCAGCCTTTCTTCCAACTATAAAATGCTATACATTCTTGTTTTATGATTGTTCTCTAAGTAATAATTATACAAATGCACTTCTAAACACTATATCAGCCTTAAGAAAAGTCTTATAAATTAGCTAATGTAACCGAGTCAATTGAATAGTGAGTCACTAACACTAGCAATATATCGTTGTAGGTATATAACAGATACATAACAATAATTCAGTCAGTGGTAAAAAAAAATCCACCTGCCAATGCAGGAGATGTGGGTTCAATCCCTGGATTGGGAAGATGCCCTGGAGGAGGAAATGACAACCACCCCCATCCCAGTATTCTTGCCTGGGAAATCCCATGGACAGAGAAGGCTGGTGGGCTGCATGCAATCCAGAGGGTCACAAAAAGTCTGACACAATTTAGCAAATGAGCACAACAGTCATTGCAACCATAGCTATCAATTTCTAGGTCAAACATGAAAATCCAAAACCATATTCTTTCTAAATATTAAGATGACAAGCAAATAATCTACAAAAAACCTATCCCAACCTCTGTGTAAAGCTGCAAACTTTTTTTCATCTATGGCATCATACTAGAATAAGTGTAAATTTTAGTATCTCTAAAATATTTCACTTAAAACAAAGCCTCACTGCAGAGTTATAAATATAAAAGCACCAACTGAGTTATGTTCCAGGTTTTTACCTGGTTTTGTTACAACTGGGAGAGAAATGAGTTGGTAAATTGGCAAGAGTTCCATTTAGCAGGTATTTATGGAACAATTACTGGGCACAAAAAGCACCACTAGACAAGACTGACCACATAATTTGTAGGACTCAGTGCAAAAAGAAAGTTTCAGGATGCTGGTTCAAAATTTAGTAATTTCAAGATGGAGACAGCAGAACATTCAACCAAGCATGGGCCCTTCTAAGAGTGTGGCCCTGAATAACAGAACAAGTCACAAGCTCACGAAGCTGGCCCTGCTGCTGGATGGTATAAAGTACTCGGATGAATATAACTTTCCTACCTTCAGGAGAAATGGGCAAGGTCCTGTGGGGTGGTGGGGGCGGGGGTGAGGGGGGATGTGCTTACCTAAAAGCTAAATAAAATGATGTTTTTTAACTAGGGGAATCAGGAAATGTTTATTTAAAAATTAGAATCAGAACAGGACCTATCCTAAATGATACACTGAGTATATCATGGTGAAAATGAGAAAGTGAAACTATTTTGGACAAAGGCATACAATTGAGTATAAACTTGGGGTAAGAAAAGGACAAGGTGTGCTGGAGTGTGTTCTTGTGGAGGAGACAAAAGAGACAGAGTTAAAACTATAGACGTGGATCAAAAAAAAGAAGTACATGAATGCTAGAGTGGTGAGCTTGAATTTCATCTTGTAAGCAAATGGAAGACTTTGAGTAACACGATCACAAGCAGGCTGCAGAGTGAAATGGGAGTAGAGGATGAAGAGAGATAATCAGAGTCCAATGTCTGATTACTAGATCAGTTATACTAGTTATCAGAGCTTGGATTAGAGAGACAGCAACAGAAGCAGAAAACACAGAACGGTCATGAAAATCATTGCAAGTGAAGTATTGGTACATACACGAGGAAGCAGGGAAAGTTTAAATAACAATGACTTATCAAGCAACTCAGCAAAAAAGAAGAAAAAGCAAGGGTCTTGGACATTCCAGAAATCATTCCTTTAAAAGTAAATGGTAGCTCTATTAGTAGACTTGATGTAGGAAATGTGCTGTGCAATAAGAAGAGATTATTTGGTCATAAACTAAAAGATATTGATTTCTAGAAAAATGAAGTTAATGATAAAATTTGAGAGCATGGATAGTTCCATTTGTAAGTAGATAACGCTTAAGAAAATATATTTTTAGATTACTACAGCAGGACAATCAAGAATTATGTATGTGTGTCATATTTTCTGGTTTGAACATATCCTCAGCAAATTTAGCAACATCTGCTTCCATGTTATAGGGTATATGAAAACAATAGTAATGCAACCATTTTTTTGTTTGTTTGTTTTGAATTTCTGAACTCCTCATGTTCTTCAATCTAAAAAATGTATACAGGTCACCTACAAATTACCAGAGGCACAGTAGAATGGAGCAGAGGAGGGGTGCAGAGATACATGAACAAGAAGAGATGTCCTCAGGCGGCCCACAGTCCTACAGGAAAAACAGATGATATCCATTCTGACGGCAAGGTTGAGGCACCCGAAGGAAAGAGGAAATACAATAGCCAGAATGTGGAAGCAACCTAGATGTTCGACAGATGAATGGATCAAGATGTGGTAGATGTATACATGTATTCAGCCATGAAGAGGAATGAAACTGAGCTATTTGTAAAGATGTGGATGAACCTTACTACAGAGTGAAGTCAGAAAGAGAAAAACATATATGGTATACTAGTGCATATATATGGAATCTAGAAAAGTGGTACCTATGAAAGATTTGCAGGGTAGGAATAGAGACATAGATCTACAGAATGGACTTGTGGACGCAGCAGGGAGGGAGAGGGTATGACAAATTGAGACAGTAGCATTGATATATATATCGCTACCATATATAAAGGAGAGAGCTCGTGGGAAATTGCTGTATTAACACAGGGAGCTCAGTGCTTTGTGATGACCTGATGGGGTAGGAGGTGTAATGGTGGGTGGGAGGAAGGTTCAAGAAGGAAGTATGTATGTATATATGTAAACATACAAAATATGTATACAAATGGCTGATTTATGTTGTCGTACAGCAAAAACTAACACAACATTGTAAGCAATTGTATTCCAACAACAAAAACAACAAAAGGTTCATATTCATTCACTCTGTATGCATTCACATGTTATAGAGTTTGCAACAAATCATTTTGTTACAACTCTTCTGAAGATAAATATAATTAAATCAAATACTTTAACAATAACAAAACATTTTCTGTTTAAATATTTTATATATTTGCCAATTAGAAAAATATAAAATGGTAACTCAAAATTAAGAGACTATTGGAATAAGGACTTAAAAACATAGTACTTGCAGCTTTTTCTGATTTTTTTCCATTTCATAATCTTAAATATATCTTTTTTTAAGCTCAAAATCTCTGTTATATACACTTTTATAACACACTTAACATTGCAAAACTGAGCCATGTGTATTTTAGGACAAATATTGGGGAAGCTATGTTCAATACCAATATCTATCCCATTAAAACAATGGAAGCATCAGGTAAGTAACAACATTTAGACAGCAAGTCAATATGACAATGAAAGGTCTCCAATAATGAGCAAATTCAGACCAATACGTAGTTTGAGTATTTGGCCTTCTTATTGACAAAGGTTGCTTTCAATCACACTGTATCTATTCCCATATCAATCATCACTCCAAATGAATACAATGTTATCATTGACAAAGACATCACTTAAGCTGAGAAAGTAAAGATTCTAAATAACAAAATAATGAAAGGTCCATTGTTAACAGCAAGAAAATGAAAAATACACCTTAAGAATTTATTCATAGGAAAGTAAAGAAATTGAGGACCACCACAAGAAAAAAAGCTTACTTGCTCACAAGGACCTTGAAATAGAGTACACTTAATGTCATACTGTTATTTATTAAATTTAATGCAACAGGGTATTTTCTTTGGTATACAAATTAAGATATGGAATTGAACTGATAAAATGATTTACATGCAGGATTAAAATATTGGCAGCTTTATAGAGTGAAATGTCACTGTTTTGTCGTAGTTTCAAGTTTTACATTTCCTCCTTTGAATCCCTGTCAGCCTTCATGAACAGTGGAGGGTTTAATCAATGCTTGAGGTAGCAATAGCATAACACTGAGTATTTTTCTTGCTAATAATCAAAGTAATGTTAGTAAACATTGTAAAATAGAGTGAAACATACATACATTATCATATTACAAATTAAATAAGATTTCATGCTTTTAAAAAATGTGCATTTAAAAGAAGCTTGCATTTCTATTAAATGAGCTGTTTTATAGTTACCCGTTTAGCCTAAGGCATTTAGTTTCAACAATACATTCAAAGATCTGGAAATTTAAAATCTGCAGTTATCACAATGGAGCCATTTTTTCTTAATTCTATGATGCAAAGCTCTTGTAGAATCAGACTGTGTGCCTATATGTGTGTGTTTCAATGTTCTTCAAAGATTTGGGTTCATTTGCAGTTTTTTTCCAGTGTAAGTTAAGTTCAGTTTCTCAGTCCTGTCCAACTCTTTCCGATCCCATGGATTGTATAGCACGCTAGGCTTCCCTGCCCATCACCAACTCGTGGCGCTTCCTCAAACTCATATCCATCCAGGCAGTGATGACATCCAACCATCTCATCCTCTGTGGGCCCCTTCTGCTCCTGGCTTCAATCTTTCCCAGAATCAGGGTCTTTTCTATTGAATCAGTTCTTCACTTCAGGTGGCCAAACTATTGAAGTTTCATCTTCAGCAGTCCTTCAATGAATATTCAGGACTGATTTCTTTTAGGATTGTTTGGCTGGATCTCCTTGCCGTCCAAAGGACTCTCAAGAGTCTTCTCCAACACACAGTTCAAAAGCATCAATTCTTTGGGGCTCAGCTTTCCTTATAGTCCAACTCTCACATCCATACATGACTACTGGAAAAACAAAAGCTTTGACTAGATGGACCTTCGTTGGCAAAGTAATGTCTCTGCTTTTCAATATGCTGTCTAGGTTGATCATAGCTTTTCCTCCAAGGAGCAAGCGTCTTTTAATTTCATGGCTGCAGTCACCATCTGCAATGATTTCGGATCCCCACACCCCAAAAATATTTTCCAGTGTAAAAAGACATTAAGATTCACTTGAATTCAGACAAGTGAGGTAAAGGGTGGAGTCTCACATAAAGAATGTGAGATTTCTATTTCAGTTACTTTGTTTATAAACCAAAACAATATTCAGGAAACAAAAGAGAGGGAAGGATGGCAAAAAATGACAAAGGAAATCAAGAGAAAAATTTCAAGCAGATTCATGGGAGTGAAGAATCCACATGGAATAACATGACACATATGACCATTATGGCAGGTCATACAAATGAGTGTGAGAAATGGCTGGACAATTTTATGGTGGGGGTAGGAAGAACCTGCAAAGTGTAGAAGCATAAAGGTCATACTAAACGGATGTGAGAGGAAAGAGGCTTAAAGCAATCTGTCTTTATTAGGCCAATGATTCCTACTCACCTAGAGATTGTTTCTTAGATCTATACACTGTCTCAGCTTTCAAGTAAAAAGGAAATACTGTTGCTACTTATGAATGTTTTAAATGACCAGGATGTATGTCTCCTTCAAAGGTGTGGAGAAAAAAATAGCTTAACTAGAAAACGAAACATCCTTTGATTTCAAAATAATTCTTGTAGATTAACTTTTCTTTTTTGTTGCTTATAAATAAAGTCTTAAGTTTAAAATCTTTGTATAATGAGAAAAGAAATAAAAATTAGTAAGCAAGGGTTTTTTTCCAAATAAAAATTTAATACATGATTTTCACATAACATAAAGCAGGTAAATATTTCAATAAGCAATGGAAGGTAGGACATTTAACCAATATATGTTATATTTACAACCTTAGTGATCTATTAAAACATTTTTTCTCTTTTAGCTTTTATACTAGAAGCATATCTTTCACAATTAGCATATGTCAACAATTTCGTTCTCCTTATTGGCATATATACCTCACCATGCGTCTTATATCCTCCTCACATATCTAGGCCATTGCCTCCTTGAACTGAACTACACAAGGTAGACTGACCTTTGACATCAGTCCTAAAATGACATTGCTATTTCCACCTTCATTTTTGCTTCAAATTCTGAACATTTTACCCTCAATTGTAAATGTATTTGCCAGTGTATGTCTTTTCATAGACTATTTTATATAGAGAATTAACATATTACTCCTCTAACCATTGAAACTAGCATCAAACACAAATCTGGGCCCCTTATTAAATCACAGTTTGTAGCTTGAAAACTTTGATGCCAATGAAAACTTTTGTTATTTCATGAAGCATATTACCACAGCACTTATAAAAGTTTTAAAAAATCAGAACACCATATTTAATAACTCCTTTTAGAAGGACTAATTCATTTAACTAAAAAAAAATAGGAAAAATTGGAAAATAAAAGCCTGCAGTGAGGCACATTTTGAAATCCTAACGAGAAGCTGGGATGATCAAATTACCCTACCAGTGTGAAATGGGCATTACACAGACAGATTCTTATCTGACAATAAAATAGAAATAGAAACCAGAAGACATTGAAAGGAATTTCTAACCAGTGTGAAGGAAGAGACTGCATGTAGAGCCATTTTATTCCCCCCAATGTAAAATAAAGAATTCATGAGAGAGAAATTGTTTTAAAAAAAACATGTTGCTTAAATGTAGGGGAAAATAATTAAAATGAGCTAAAAGATTAAAAAAAAAAAAACAAAAACACCTAGCCAGGAAAAATGGCATTCTTTGTAAAGGTTTTAGAAAGAAATTCTAAGAGGGGCACCTTACAAAATTCTGATCTTCCCAGGCAATAGGCAGCCAAAACGGGCGAGAGACAAAGAACACTGAAAGCATTTCTATAGCTCTTACACCTGGATTTCATAAATACCACCTAATCATTAAAGTAAAAAAAATGCTAATAAAAGTAGAAATAAAGTAATTACTACACAGTAATGATACAAGGATGGTTTTAGAGAACCAAAAATTTCCGTTTTCAAATTTATTTCCTCATGGATATCAGAGCTGAAATATCTCAGAAGATTACCGGTTCTAGCCAAAGGCCTCTAGCTAATAGAGTTTTTGTGTTTTTATTTCATAGAAGAAATATGCAAGGACTGCTGCTGCTGCTGCTAAGTCGCTTTAGTCATGTCCGACTCTGTATGACCGCAGAGATGGCAGCCGCCTACCAGGCTCTTCTCTCCCTGGGATTCTCCAGGCAAGAATACTGGGAGTGGGTTGCCATTTTCCTCTCCAATGCATGAGAGTGAAAAGTGAAAGTGAAATCACGCAATCGTGTCCAACTTCGTGATCCCATGGACTGCAGCCCAACATGCTCCTCCGTCCATGGGATTTTTCCAAGCAAGAGTACTGCAGTGGGGTGCCATTGTCTTCTCCCATGCAAGGACTAGGGAATTAAAAAAAAGAAAAGAAGTTATGGCAACAAAAAATAGCTGCTATTTATAGCTAATATTAATATCCTTAAGAGAATAATAGCTAATGCATATACCTAACAAATACATGCCATTCAGCTGGTATATTCAAGGGAAATTTTCCATATAATTGCTTTATTCCATTTTTGCTTATCCAAATATCTCTTATTTACAAATTTTTGTCAGGATGCTATGCATCTCTGCTTTTTAGGAATTAAGTTAAACTAGTTTGTGGTGGGTAATATGGCAGTTGTAATTTTAGTTCAGTTGAGCCACTTTTCTTGGCAAAACTCTATTAGTCTTTCCCTGCTTCATTCCACTTTCCAAGGCCAAATTTGCCTGTTATTCCAGCTGTTTCTTGACTTCCTACTTTTGCATTCCATTCCCCTATAAGGAAAAGGACATCTTTTTTGGGTGTTAGTTCTAAAAGGGCTTATAGGTCTTCCTAGAACCGTTCAACTTCAGCTTCTTCAGCATTATTGGTTGGGGCATAGACTTGGATAACTGTGATATTGAATGTTTTGCCTTGGAAATGAACAGAGATCATTCTGTCGTTTTTGAGCTTGCATCTAAGTACTGCATTTCGGACTCTTTTGTTGACCATGAATTTCTAGGTCAACATTTCTTCTTCTAGGAATCCCTGCCCGCAGTAGTAGATATAATGGTCATCTGAATTAAATTCACCCATTCCAGTCCATTTTCGTTCACTAACTCCTAGAATGTTGATGTTCACTCTTGCCTTTTCTTGTTTGACTACTTCCAATTTGCCTTGATTCATGGACCTGACATTCCAGGTTACTATTCAATATTGCTCTTTACAGCATCGGATCTTGCTTCTGTCACCAGTCACATCCACAGCTGGGTTTTGTTTTTGCTTTGGCTCCATCCTTTCATTCTTTCTGGAGTTATTTCTCCACTGATCTCCAGTAGTGTGTTGGGCACCTACTGACCTAGGGAGTTCCTCTTTCAGTATCCCATCATTTTGCCTTTTCATATTGTTCATGGGGTTCTCAAGGCAAGACTACTGAAGTGGTTTGCCATTCCCTTCTACAGTGGACCACATTCTGTCAGACCTCTCCACCATGACCCACGGGCCTGGCTTAGTTTCATTGAGTTAGACAAGGCTGTGATCCTAGTGTGATTAGATTGACTAGTTTTCTGTGAGTATGGTTTCAGTGTGTCTGCCCTCTGATGCCCTCTTGCAACACCTACCATCTTACTTGGGTTTCTCTTACCTTGGGTGTTGGGTATCTCTTCACGGCTGCTCCAGCAAAGCACAGCCACTGCTCCTTACCTTGGACGAGGGTTATCTCCTCACCACCGCCCTTCCTGACCTTCAATGTGGGATAGCTCCTCTAGGCCCTCCTGTGCCCGCGCAGCCATCGCTTCTTGGACGTGGGGTTGCTCCTCCTCACTGCCACCCCTGACCTCGGATGCGGGGCAGCTCCTCTAGGCCGTTCCTGCACCGTGGCAGCCTGGCACTCTCAGCTGCTGCCCTTGACCTCGGACATGGGATAACTCCTCTTGGCTGCTGCCCTTTGGGCATGGGGTCCTCCCAGTTTCTGCCGGTGACCTCAGATGTGGGATAGCTCCACTCGACCACACTTAGTGCACTGGTCTGTCGCAGCCGCCTGCACTTAGTTGTAATTTAATGAGGCCTAATTGTCATTTGAATAATTTTTTCTAGTTTATTTGAGTTCATGTTACTCCATTTTCATCTGAAGAATTTTTGGTACCCCATGAGGATAGAAATGTGCCTATTTGTATGTTCATCTGCCCTCTTCAGAAGTGTTTATAGAAGTACTCTACAAGGCAGTTTACATATGTTATTTGTAAACATCACAAGGATCTTGCAAATAAATGATTATGCCCACTTCATATATAAGGAAATTTAAGCTTAGTGATGCAAATGACTTACCGTTGGTCACAAGCCCAGGGAGTGAGCCCTGGCCCATATGACTTTGGAGCCCACATTATCTTTACCAGACTATTCAACCTCAAATCATGAGATCCAGTCCTCTTCTGAGGATGATTACAGAGCTGATGATGCAATCATATAGAAATACAAGTTTGAGCCTAATGCCTATGAAACAGGAACATAAAAAGAAAGTAATAGAGGACTGATTAAAAGTCTATGGATTACTGTACACCAGTATAGGTGCTTTAAAAATGAAGAGAAAGAAACTGGAAATGACCAAAATATTTTTTTAAGTGAGTCACACAGAGTTACTGACATGGCAAAATATTACATTGTTATATATATACACATTATATATATGCATTAAATATTACAGACATATGTAATATTTAATATTATATATTTAGATGTATGAATTACACATCTAATTAATATTTAG